>OZ026597.1:3551893-3554393 GCA_964020085.1 Micromussa lordhowensis
CTTGCTGAAATTTCCCGCTAAATGTGTGTGTGTAGCATACGGGACCTTGCCTTCCCATATAAAGAGTAAACCATCCAAATTTGGACTTTTTCATCAAAGCATGACGGAAGTCACGCAATCTTTTAGTTTATTTCCTGGAAACAAGAAGAAGCGTCCACCAATCGCGATCGGCATGATGTCTGGGCCCATTTGTCACCGTTCCTGTTTTTAGAGGAATACCCTAGCTAGCAAAATGATTCTTGGTAGGACTACACCATGAGCAAAGGTATTTTTTTTTTAGAACGCGGAAACGTGACCGGACATGCCAATCTCACTAAGCCCTATATCTGAACGACAGTTCGACCAGCAGCGGCTTCATATCTGAATGTTTTTCATACAATCCTAGTTTGATCGGTAAACTATCGTCTCGCCAACGTGTCAGTTCACAATGACCTTCTCCCCAAGGCAAATTTGGAGATTGAAGTATGGCCGCAGTTTAATGCATTAATGAATTTGCATTTGCAAAGTGAAAACTAAGATCTCTTTTTCCATTAATCATGGATCACGGAGACGAATTGACACCAGTTGAAGCGAGTGAGTCAGCTTATCTGCGATTCTCACGGGACAGTTAAAATTTTAGCATAAGTATCTTATTCCGTTCTATCAGGTTGGATTTGTAATTGCAGCTTACATTTGCGCGACTTCAGCTTATGTATTTGTCGCCAGTTAAATTATTAGTTACATCATTAATTATGTAGTAACAATATCTTCCTTTAATGCTGTGCTGAATATGATTATTTCAGATTTCAATGCTTTGTTAAGAAATTTTACCTTGCTATTTTCAACGAAATGGTATGAGAAGCCTGTGATTCCTTACGTATATTTTTAAGTTCGCGAGGAAAGTCTTGCCTAGTCAGATATCATGCTGAATATAGGACTGAAGCACTTTATAAATGTATTCAATGCCGTTATTATGTGTATAAACCTGTGTGTACAAGTATTATTCAAAACGATCATAACATAAAGTGATTTCTGATTGCCAGTTCTTAGAATTTTAAACAAGTACCTGTTTCTGCTAACTACAACAATTTAGTTCTGACAACTACTTCCTGTTGTATTAATATTATATATAGCCTGTTGATAATTTAACACCTGGTCTGTTTAGGATTGCACAAGACTGTAGTCTAAAAAATAAAATTTACTTTGCAGCCAGTCAGTCACAGACAACAAACAATTGGTGTATCCCCACCCTCTCCTTCCTTCCGTTTTTTATGGACTTAAAATCATATTTATAGCCTTTATGTCCTCAACCTTCACCAATTCCTCCCTACCAGTCCAAATCTGATTAATATTATTGACAATAATAAGCTGATTTCTTTGTTAGTGTTTTTTTTTTCATTTGCATTACATTATAGTCCAACATGGATTGGAGGTGATTTTTGGGCAGAAACTACAAATTGCTGAAATTGTCTCACATACATGTACATTGTACATGTTGGATTATTTGACATTATGAAATGTAAATGAGAAAAGTTGACTGTGAAAAGGGCTATTGCAAAAGTTTTAATGATTTTTACAACAGGTTGTTAGATAGAACGGTGTTCATGATCAGTTGAGTTGCATAAAACCAGAACCAAACCAATTACTTTCCAATACGACTTCTTAGCTAATCTAAAACCTTTGTAAATCAAAACCATAGTAATTGTCTGATTACTTTTCAACACTCGATTGAAAATGGCCCTAGTATAATGCCACTGTAACTACTCAGATTCTTCATTTGTCTTTCTAGGAATTATTAAACAGCTTAATGAGGCGTGCACAACAGGAAACCTTGATACACTGCTTCAAGCAATCTACTGTCATCACGACATTGTGCAAAACCTCATCTGTGGGCAAGAAGCAGACGATGACTATGGCTTACCTAGAGATTTTCTACATATTGCTTGTGAGAATGGACACTTAGATGTTGTGCGCCAGCTTATAGATTTCGGAGCAGATGTCAATGAAATATCAGACGAGAAAGGAACTCCTCTATGTGTTACCTGCATGAAAGGGCATGCAGACATTGCGCAGTTTTTGATTTCAAAGGGTGCGTTAGTGCATGACCCTGCTCTGGGGAACTACTCACCTATTTTACTTGCCTGTAAATCTGGAAAGGCTGAAGTAGTGGAGTTTTTACTCTCAGAGGAACCCCTTCTTTTACGGACACATGGACAGGTGCTACTTTATGAGGCTTGCAAACTTGGGCATGCTCAGGTCGTGAGATTGTTAATCAAGAAAGGGGTGGATGTGGACCCACCTCAAATGCAGTTGGACTCGCAGGGTAGCCGGGTACCAGGGAGTCCTCTTCAAGGTGCTTGTGTAGGTCGGCAGACTGCCATTGTAAATTATCTCATAGAAAACGGAGCTAATGTGTCATGTGACGTTGTGGATAAATACTGGGAATTGATTGGAGAGGCACTGATGAGGTAAGAAGGTTACTCCTTGTCGTCCTTGTCATGGGATTAATAAATTTTAATTG
>OZ026597.1:3559393-3616893 GCA_964020085.1 Micromussa lordhowensis
TGTGTGACAAATTGCCCGTTTTGCCGAAACAATTTCTGTTGCGGGGACGAAATGATGTCCCTAGCTACAACATGTTGCATAAAATTCAGCTGGTTTGAATTCTTGCGTCCTGAACCAGTGATGAAATGACCTCAATTTTTAATGTCGCATTGTGTGCACTACGCCTGAAAATTTTGAAAACGGCGTTTTCACTCTGAAAACGCGTCAAATGTTCTCCGTTCGCACTTCGCCGGAGGAATTTGAAAACGCAACAATCACCATCATTTTGGATTTGTGTTTGAGGAAAGCTCGGTCAGCGAAATCGCAAGATTATCGTAACATCGTCGTTTTCGAAAAGCTTCATTTTCAAAATGTTTTCCTTCGACACTAAAACGCAAATTCGGCGTTTTGAAATTCCTCCAGTTTGAAGAGCGTTTTCGAAAAGCTGCGTTTTCGTGACGGATTAGTGTGAACGGTAGGCCTAACCGTAGAAATAAAGTTGCAAATTTCTCCGACGTTTGTGGAAGAAGCCTAAATATAGCGAACCTCGCAATACTCTAAAGTATCTCTTCGTCAAATCTATTTGGAATCAGAATATTGGACACAGCGTAAAATTTGAAATGTAACTGTTTTAAAATTATCCGTCGCGGCTCTCCGGACAACGCAGAATTTGGTCATTTCACGTTAATTTTGGTTTTACAGAGGACGGCAAAGAAATGTGCCAAGAATTATAACGCACGTGCACAGCCATTGTTCTGCTCATTAAATCTTTTGTTTAGCCTGTGGTTGTCTTAACTTGAATCTCCCCAATGTTTCATTGTAACACTCTCTCTTAATTTCATTTCCCATCAGAATACAAAAACTTACTGCAAATGACAACGAGTTGAGGTTCGTGCCGGCCTCAATTCTACAGATACCAACTTTGAAGAAGCTAAACATCGCACGGAACAACATTACATCCTTGTGTGGCGACCCAGAAGAGAGCGACGAAAACTTTAGCGTGGAAAACAGTGAAACATGGGGCTGCACTGCCTTGAAGGTCCTCAACTTGTCGAGCAATGAATTGGAGTATTTACCAAGGGGAATTCAAGGCGCTCTTGGATTAACAAAGCTTGTGGTCGACCATAATAAACTGCGAGACTTTCCCATGCCTTGGAAATGCCCCTTGGTGAGTTTGCTGAACGAATTTGAAGGATGTCTGTTTTTTTTGTTAAGCCTAGTTCATAACGACATAGCCATAACGGCATAAGAAGGGCGCTATGTCGTCATGTTTGCAGCGTAAACATCCCGACAAAACAGCAACATAACAGCATGGACATAACCTTAAACTGATCTTTTCCTTCTATCTTTATGTCGATGTTCGCGTTACCTACAAACTAAGCCTTACTGGTTTTATTGTTGTTGTTGTTGTTGCTGCTAATGGAAACCTCCTGTCATGTTCGAGTACGCCGCTATTTTCCGTAACCAAGACTGTTTTTTGTTTTTTTTTTTTTGTTTTTTTTTTTTCATTTACAGGAAACCCTAGATCTTTCCCACAACAATTATTCCCATTTTTCCTGCAACATGGAAATGGTGTGGGCAACCTCTTTGAAGCGACTACTCCTTTCAAACAATCATCTGGGAACCATTTCATGGAACGTGTGTCAATTATCTGGCCTCCAAGAATTGGATCTAAGTCACAACGCGTTAAGACAACTACCAAAGCCAGAATTCTGGACGAGTACCACTTTACACAAGCTAAACCTCGCCTTTAACAAGGTAATGAGTAAGAACCGAGTTTCATTTATTATTTATTTTTATAATAACTTCATGGTTGTTGCTGAGTTATACATGTTAGCTACACGGGACAGACTCAAGCGCGAACGCTACATAAAGGAATTGCACGTCAGTTCCAGATAATCGCCGTTGTTTTTCCTCTACAGTTAAGGGAGGACGTGGCACTTGCCGTTGGTCAAAGCTCATTAGGGAGGTTAAGAAACCAGAACGCGACGCCGAGGGCAACGTCGATTAAAAAAATGATTTTATATTTTACCTACGAATCTCGCGATACTCTAAAGTCATTTTCCTTTGTTTCTCAGTGTCTAAACTGTTACGAACCTGAATCTGAGACAAGGCGAAACATTTGAAATAAAAATAAAATACAATTAGCAGTCGTAGTTCACGTTGTACGGACAACGCTGAATTTGGTCATGTCACGTTTGCAGAGGACGGCAAAGAAATGTACAAAGATTTATAACGCACGTGCACAGCCATTGTTCTGCTCATTAAACCTTTTGTTAAGCGACGTTCGCGTTACCATGGGCTTCGTGGTTTTCTTAACTCCCTTCGAAGGCTACTCTGGGGAAACAACAACTTGAACTTTCGACTCGCACGTGATCAGGTCGTGCTCCTTGAAACCGCGGCAAACAGTGAGTTTTGTTTCCCCTCGACCTCAATGTTCCATTAAGGGTCTTGGGGAAACAAAACTCGCAGTTTCCCTTAGGGCCAGTCATTAAGTGCTTATGCGAAGGTTTTTCTACGTGTTAATTTTGTAGGAGAGGTTTGCGCTGGTATAGGCTGTTGCGAGATGTTCTGTTTTCTCATTCATGTGCTACATGCAGTATATGCGAGCCAATTCGATCCAGATTATACACTAGTGTGTACGTAATGTATCAAATACAAAAGACCTTGTTTGACCATACTTCCAAACACCGAAAAGAGATTTTAAAATACGACGCGTATAATTGAGGTGTTTGGAAATGTGATCAAAAACCGTCTTGCGTGTTTATTATACTACCTTCTCAATCGAAACGAAAACGAAGGAGAAATCGTAAAAATCTATGCTAATTAAGATCAGATATCCAAACACCGTCATGGTCTTGATTTCCTTTGCTTAAACTTGATGGATTAAGGGCTATGAGTTTGAGAAAATTGGATGTACGTTTACATAGGGTAAACAGAAAGAAGACACTTTTAAAGTGCCCTCTTATTTTTTATTCAGCTCTCCGCTAAACCTCTTGTGGACCCACAAGCTGGCTCTCCCAAGCGTTTTCCGTTCTTCAGGAACACCGGACAAGAAGATGCTCAAGATGTGAAGACCGATTGTGAGCTTCCCTCTGCATTGTTCTCGCCCACGCTAGAAACACTTTTACTAAACGACAACAACTTGCAAGTAGTGCCGTTGAGTCTTTGTGGACTAATGAGCCTCATTGAACTGGATTTGAGCAAGTAAGGAAATAAAAGTATTGCCAGATGTTCGAGATACATGTAGTTTGCATCTAAACGAACTAACTCAACGAACACAAAGTAACAAAAAAAGACACCTCTACATTCTTTCCCTCCTGCCCTTCATTTCTACATGTACCTTCATAATTGTGTCTTAGGCGTTACATGAGGGCCTAGAACTGATTCAGTGCAATAGAAATATCATGTGCTCCACCTAGCATGAATCTAAAACGGCACAGCCTTGGTCGGGAAATCGTCTAACTAATATTTAACTGAAATGCTTTGAGTAATATTTTTGTCTGGCATTCGTTGATACTCTTCTTTTTTTTTGCAGTAATCCTGACTTGCGAACGCTTCCCCCTGAACTCGGCAACTTGCGCGAGTGCTGGCAACTTAGATTGAATAAGGTGAACCTTCAGGGCATCCCGAAGCACGTAAGACCAGGTATGTGGTCTGCCTTGTAAGAATAGGTTACAGTTATTCTCTGCCCTGGTCACTATAAACATTTCCTTTCTCGTTCAGTCGCGAAGTCATCCTTGAAAATAGTTTAGCAAGCACGAAGGATAAGGAAACGTCACGCTAATTTCGTTCTCTTCCCGGATTTCCCTTGCCACTTTTTTTTCAAGATGGCGGCACCTTACGACACTTTCGATATTTTAAGAAATAGAAAACATGTGCCGTGTTTCTATCGAGTTTTAGTATAAATCTACTAGCGTTCTATCTGATTGGCTACGCTACTCACTATCTATGCTGTGACAGATAGTGAGTAGCGTAACAGTGTGCACTTGTTAACAAAATGACGGCCGTTTCTTGGCGTTTTCGAAGTGTTGAGAAGAGGATTTAGATTAAGTTTTGAACGACTAGTAGATTTATACTAAAACAATTAGATTATTCGCTCTCGATTTCTATCGCTCGATAGTTGACTCGGGCTGCGCCCTCGTCAACTATCACGCGACAGAAATCTCGAGCTCATAATCTAATTGTTAAATAGAAACACGGTTTTAAACCAATCAGCGTGCGTATTTGCTTTGGGTTATTTTCTAAATTAAAATTCAGCTTGATACTGAGGCCTAGAGGACACAAACAAAAGAAATGAATAAACATGGTCATTCACATTCCTTTGTTTGTGTCCTCTAAGCCTCACTGCCAAGCTCAATCTTAATATATTGAAAACGGTCTATTGAGAAAGGGTTCACTGTGAACATGTTTGGGATCCCATGTTGTGAAAACCTAAAATAGATCGTGTACAAAATTGAGCACAGCCACGAAACAAAACTAATAAAGTAAACAAGATGGAACAGAGCAAACATTCTCCCAAGTCACCAACCTTCGCTCCCAGCGCATTGAGCTAACCTGCATGTTTCTATTTAGGTCAAAATGGCGTTCGATCTAAAGACACTCTGGCATACTTACGAGCTACTCTGCGCAAGTCAGTACCGTATCACCGTATGAAGCTTATGGTGGTAGGGATGCAGGTGAGATGGCCAGAATAAATTAAGTGGGGAATAAATTATGCGAGAAATAAATTATATGACGAATAAATTATGCGAGGAATAAATTCAAATGTGGCTGCAGACCAGATGGCCAGAATAAATTATGGGATACCAGAAAGCAACCAAATTCTGCGTGCTTTTGAGTACGCGAATCAGAACTGAGACTTTTAGTTTCTAGTTTCTTTTCAATCTAATGCTTTTCAATCTAATACCCTTAGATTGGGCATCATGGTTAATAAATAAACTCCGTCACACCTTGGAGGGGGAAACTGCACTCACAACTGATATCACTTTTGCCTTCTAGGGTCGTGGGAAAACAACCCTATTGGCAGCTTTGAAAGGTCAGAAGCTGCCATCGAATCTATCCACTGTGGGGATTGTGATCAATGAATGGCAGGTTCAGGTGGCTTCCAGTTCAAGGTTCACGTTGCAGCGCTTCTTAACACAGGTAACGACTGCATGATCAGCAACCAATAACTCCATACAGTCTCTATTGAAAACTAGGACGTATAAGTCATGAGAGCATAGAGATTAATCACCAAAGGGAGGTAGTTTTGATGTATAGTAAAATACCTTTACTCGAGCTGTAAGACATCTATGACAACACGAAATCAGGAAAATACACATTACTAAAAGCAGGATGGACCCAGCACAAAGGAGAAAGAAGAAAGGAGAATTTTTTGCTTGGACTACGAAGCTAAATTTACAGAGGTAAAACAAGTGAGATAAGTCAAGCCTAAACTCACACGTTCCTGAATCTACGTCACAATTCTGAGCATGTCGATGCTGTGATCAGCGGCACGGGTCGACCGCAAGAAAATAGGATTTTCAGGTTTTTAAAACTTCATTAAAAAATCGCTTTTTATCCAAATCGAAATTTTTTTTCGCAGAAGTTCATTGCATGAAACATAGAATCAGATGGGAAAATAAAAATTTTGATGATATGGGCACTTTAAAATGTGTTACATTGTTTTGTGGTCTTATTCTCCTCTGGGGTAGGCTCGATTACCTACCTCTGGGGCGGGTTGTTCAAAAGATGGATTACGCTATCCACCCCAGATAAATCACTATCCAGCTGATAGCGTGAAGGCGTAAACACTGGACAGCGATTTACCCAGTGGATAGTGTTATCCAGCCTTCGAAAACTGGGGCATGGTGTGCAATCCATATCAACTATTCTCGCAAATAACCTTCTACCCGCTTAGTTACATCAAATAGATAGAGGATACTACTCGACGACGTGAAATGTATTTCTTTTAGTTGTTAATGAGCTTGTATTGTAAGCTACTCCCATAGGGGGGCAATCAGGCCCTTTATAAACCACTCCTTGTTAATATCACACCACTTGACGCCGACCAGTTTACTCGAGGCTATTTTTCATTCCACTTATTTTGTTATTTTCTTGATTGGATATCATACGTTTGTTTTCACTGTATTGTACTTTCTACTATTTATCATGACTCTTGTATTTGACACTATTCAGAATTTTGTAATAAACTCGATAATTGCTGGCGGCTCCCTCCACTAACTGTTGTGTTTGCGTTATTACTTATAATAGAAATGTTTTCTATTCGGCTGAGCGAAACGAAAGAGAATAGAAGACATGTTTTATTTTCGAGCGGTAAAAACAATATTTTACGAGCGCAGCGCGCAAGTAAAATATTTTCAACGCGAGAACTTCAAGCCACTGTAAGTTTTTTTAAGTTTTTTTTTATTGTATAGAGAAACTAACTGTTTGCACAACAACCGTGAAAAAGCAGGAAATGACGTCATCAATATCCTCACTAATGAGAGTATTGAAAATATGGCACTAGGGTCCCGGATGTTGTTTCGAATGAATTTTACGAGAGGTGTATTTTCCAGTAGAACACTCGTGTCTTTATAACATATACCGCTGAAAATTCTCTTGGTTGTTTTATTTTCACGACTAAGTGTTTGTTGTGTACTGCTTTCTCTCCTTTTAGAGTGAATCGCCGTTGATAACGTTCAGTACATGGGATTTGGCTGGACAAAACGTTTATTACGCCGCTCATCAGATGTTTCTCTCGCCAAACACGCTCTACCTGGCTGTGTGGAACGTGACGCATGGAGAGGAAGGGGTCGAGAGCCTCCGACGCTGGCTTCTCAACATACAGGTGATAATTTTGTTCCTTTACATTTAATAATTCCCCTTCACGTTAAGCCAGATCCAATTGCCTCTTGTACGCTGGATTCTGTCGAAAGGTTCGACCCCTGACCTTGGTCATTGTGGTATATTCTTGAGCAAGACGCTTTACCATTTCACTATCTTTCTCCGCTCAGGTTGATATATATCTTATTAATCAACCGCGAGGGCCGCACTGGGAGAATATCGGCCCGAGGTCTTGATTGTACGGACCGAGCGTAGTGAGGTCCATACAAAAGAGATGGAAGGCCGATATTCTCCCAGTAAGGTCCCGAAAGAACTTGGCTAATACGAGATTTATGACACGACTGAAAATGTTTAGAAAAAATGCCATGATCACGGACTGGAAAAACATCGCAAACTTAGCCTGTACAGAGGCTCCCGACGAGCCCGAACGAAGTAGAGGAGCCTGTAGACATTCTATTGATGCCGCCGTTCCATGATACCAGGATCTGGTATCATTAACCATTATGTGATTGGTAAATCGCTGATTGTTGACATCTTTGAGATAAATATTTGACAGACGGTTGACTGCCCTACACGACTCCTACGGTTCGTGACATATGCATTTGCCGTTCTCTTTTCGTGTCGGTCTGTCGACCTTTCGTTATTTCGCACGCGACTCTGAAGGGTACTTTATCCTGTGTTATGAGGGGAATTTTAAGTAGAGTGGGGCCGTTTGACTGTGCTATAGCAGATTTTTTTAAGTGCTCTCCGAATTCTTCAGTTTTGCGCTTGTCCGCTCGCTTCGCTCGCCGGATTTTTTTCCGTCCACGCCGGGAGCCTTTTCGCAGGCTTGCGCAAACTTCATACGCGCAATTCCAATATGGAGCCGACAGTGCATACACACTAACGTATGATGTTAAACAAAACAGAGTGAAAGAGAGCTGGAAGAAAAAAGATGAGGAATCTTATGTGTGAAAGTAAAAGTTCTTTCAGAAACGTAAGCCACAAAACTACCGGAAACCTTCAAGATAATGCCGGTGCAATACGTATGGGTTATTGACCAAGTGTGAGGTCAAGATGGCTGGATATTGGCCGAGTTCTTTTTTTGCGTGTTTATGGACCGAGACGGAGTCAAGGTCCATAAACACGCAAAAAAAGAACCAGGCCAATATCAAGCCATTTGGACTGAACCAGCTTGGTCAATAAAGGATTTATTATATGGCTTTCGGGGACATTTTTGTTGCGGGACAAGGCGGGTAGTCCCGAGCGGGCGACATAGCTCCATCTTGCCCGCTCGGGTAACAAATCACAGCGCAGGATTTGATTCATCTTGTCCGCTCACGGAGCTAGCCATAAAATAATTGTAGGTTATCGTACCCGCAGGGAGCAGTATGATTGGCTGATTCTTCTTACTGGCCATCTAAACTAATTCTGTCGTGTAATAAGAAATACGTACCAGCGATTTGGTGGTTCAACCTAAAAATTTGGGGTAACGATGTGGAAAATTTTACTCTTACCCGTTGCATAGACACTGCGATTCATATTAACACTCCTGTTCTTTTCCAGGCTCGCGCGCCCTTTTCCGAAGTTCTAATCGTCGGAACGCACCTTGACTTACTGCCGAAGAAGAACCGACAAGCCCGCGTCGATGCACTGAAGCATAGTCTTGCGGTGAAGTATCTGGACAACCAAGGTTTTCCGAAGATTGTCGGAAATATTGTCGTGTCTCCGACCACTGGCGAGAACATCCAAGAGCTGAAGGAACTGATTTACAGTAAGGCGCTCAAAGTGAAGGATCTCGGAGAAAATATCATTGGTAGGAGGGTGAGTGTTTCTTGAGCTATCTGGTATTTAAACTGTGAACGGTCAAGTTCTTTATTTTAGTTTTTTTGAGATACTGGTAAGAATTAATCAAGTACCAAAGCTAATCTGCGTGATAAAATAGGCATATAGACTCTTACGCACACGCTCTTCTGACTCGTCACGCAATCTTCTTCGTGGAGTAGCAAGACGTGACGACCCCATATGTGACATTCAGGTCGATAGTCAACGAACCTCGAAGTCCGTCTTCAGGTTGTCCGCGTAAACGTCATGTGACCTCGTGACTAATTTCCCGCGCTAAGAAGCCTACTCGTGGCTTGCAATTGTCGACTTATCTTTGTTGAACGCCGCAGCAGCTTGTTTCCCTTTCATAAACCATCGATGCCATTTTTAACGGTCGAAGCGATAATTGATAAGCAAGCTTTTCGGGGATGGACGATGTCATATCTGCTCTAGTTCAGGCCTGGACTAGGTTAAAACAGATCATAATTTGGTCATAGACTAATAGGCACTCACCAAATGCTTAATTGTTGACTGTCAAACTGGTTTGCTTACGTTAGCTTTAATGTGTTGGTTAGGGCAATACCATAAGTAAAATAAACTGACAAAGTCTCCTTTAATTAAATGCTGCGATGGTAGCGACAGACAGAGTTAGGGTGACTTACTACGCCGGCAGACAGGGCCTGGGAGGCAGTTTAGCTCAGTGCAAGCTGTTTCAATGGTTGTTTATCATTTACCTAAAAAATCAGGAAATTTCGGGTGAAATGTAATTGGAAAGATTGATTTTGTCTCCCCGAACGGACATTTTCTCGGGAAAACGGGATTTCTTGAAAGGTAGACCAAAATTCCCAAACGGAATTTCCGAATGGAAAATGTACGTTCCATTTGCGGCTAATTTTTACTAGTTCCAGGCCTTTTGGCTTGGATCGCCTTTGATCCTACCTTCCGGTAAAAAGTGGTGGTAATGGAACGAGCGCATCCCCGTGGAAATTTCTATTCGGGATTTGAGGCGTCCCATTTACTACAGCTATCGACCAACCGGTTTCTCCGAGTAAATGGTAAACAACCTATATGTGTGCAATTTTATCGCCACCGTTACGACATTTCGTCCGTGTATAATTTGTAGTTTTTCAATAGTTTTAAAACCCTAAAGAACTGAAGTCTCATTCGTTCTCTTTGTCACAGACCACGTAGTCCAATAGTGAATGCTACGCGACAATTCCCTACACATAAGGTGAATTAGTTACTTGTTTGCTCGACAGGTGCCACAAAGCTACACAGACCTACAGCAGGCTGTCATACAGGAAGCCGAGCGGCGAAGATCAACTGGTGAACCGCCAATTCTCTTGGAAGATGAAATCTTGCAACTCGCCAAGTCCAGTCCCCAAAACGACATCTTAGACACAGAGGAACTGACGTTAGGTAAATGTGTTTGACTGAGTCTGCGCGTAGCTGCCAGCGGCATGTTGCTAAGTAACGACACATGTGCTAAAGGCGTCAGGCCTAGGGTGACTTCAACAACCTCGCTCCCGTGTTCTTTGGAAACGAGGCTGACCTTTTAACTTTCAGCGGTTTGTGCTTTGATTTCATGGGAAAGATTTACACCGTACGACTTTGTCGCATGCGACAAGCCTACTATATGAATAGACCAATTTCGATATCTTAAAGTTCAGCCTAACACAATAGACCTCAGTACGAGGCTCTGGGGAATAACTACGGAGGTTGTGGGGTTTATTCCCCAGAGCCTCATGCTGAGGTCTATTGTGTTAGGCTAAATTGTAATATATCGAAATTGGTCTATTCATAGTTAGTAAATTCTCAGCTCCGACTATTGCACTTCTAGCTTTTTGATTGGTTAAAAAACTCCGACTATGAGCCAATAGTCGGAGTTTACGTCATATGGAAAATAGTGCGCCAAGTTTAAAAATGTTCCGCACGAAGTTTTCAACTTCAGCCCTCTATAATGGCCGAAATAAAATTCGGCGGCAAAACCCGGTTTGAGAATTTACTAAAACAGTTATTCCATTCGCCCTTGTTGGATATGAAGTGTTATTTTATCACTTCATATCGAGCTCGGGCTCATGGAATAATTGCTATTTAGTAGAGGAGTCTCCTCTACTAACTATGTTCCGTACCGGAAAACGCTGTAAAAAATTCAGTTTGAGCTAACACAAGCCTTTTGCTCCAGACTCTTCACTGCAAAGCGTGTCTCCTCTACTAACTATGGTCTATTGTTTCGTGTAAATCAAACCTACAACTCGCTTACGACTGTTGTGTGCGTTCAAGTGTCAGATTTTAAAACATGTTTTAAAACGCTGCGACAATCGTAGCCGAAATCGGTAGAAAATGACGTATTTTGTGACAAATTTCTACTGAGTAGGGAGCAAAGGTCACGTTTTCTTGCGTCGAAATGGCGGACGAAGTTGTTGTTGACTGATTCACATGAAGTCGTTTCTCGAAAAGTACTGAACGGATTAAACAAAAAAAATATCTCGTTAGAAGGCGTTGAAAGCGCAGGACAGCTAAAATATTTGTTTACCGTTTGTTAGAACTTTCGCTCCGAAAAGCCCGGTGCAAACCTTTGCATTATTTAATTTTGTAAGTGAAAATGTCGTGCGCGTGTAAAGAGTCCTTAAGTCATGCCACAGGCCTGTCGTAAGCTTGTAGTATACGACAAAGTCGTACGGTTTAAATCGGCCCTTAGCATTTGATACTTTCTCCCGAACCTTATTGGCAAACTCGATATGATTTTAAAATTGCTTGAACTATAGATCTTTTTCTATTGAACATGGTCCTTTGCTAAGGCCTGGTTCAGAATAGCGACATAATAGCTTATGTCGCAATTTGGGCCTTTTATAAGAAGCCAATAAATTATGCAAAGGACAATTAAGCAATAGACACCACGTTTCTATGGGTTTTAGGCTGATAAACCACGCGGGATGTTGGTAGAACACGAGAAGAATTTGTAAATCACGAGCCGCAGTCGAGTGGTTTACGAATTCTTCGAGTGTTCTAACAACATCCCAAGTGGTTAATCAGCCTAAAACCCATAGAAACTTGTGGTCTATTGCTTTTATATAATAATTCAGAAGACGCGCGATTTTTCCATGGGTTTACCGGCACAATAACCCATAGCTGATTGACCAATCAGAGCGCGCGCATTGATTTGGTTATTATATAATTGCCATATGTACCCTGCGAGCAGTTGATTTTTCCTACGCCATTTCGCTCGTGTTTGAGGTAGGAGAACCCATATTTTATCTAATACGCTACCAACTCCTTTAGCTACCAGGTTCCTTCACGAAAACGGCATCCTGCTTCACTACAATGACCAGCTCCGTGGCTTAAACCATCTCTATTTCATCGACCCAGCTTGGGTTTGTGATCTGATCGCCACTCTGGTAACAATCCGAGAGAGAAATCCTTTTATTGTGAACGGCGTCATGAAGAAAAAAGACTTGGAACTGGTGCTGAGAGACCCCAAGTTTCCCAAGGATTTTATCCCGCAGGTAGGTCAAGCGCTAGTATTTACGCGTTTCCGGTCTTTCGTTAGGGAGCTTAAGCAAAGGCGTTTTTGAGCGACCTACGGCAACCGGAAATGAGACGTTTTCTCTTTTTACTCGCCTTGGCGCTACTACATTTGTAATACTAAGGGTCTTTACTCTTATAGAGACGATTTACTTGAAAATTAGAGCACATCCACTGCCCAAAAATGAGAAACGTCCACTTCCGGTTGCCGTACGTCGCTCATAAACGCCTTTGCTTATTAGCTCCCTGTTGTCTTATCAGGAACGCTAATGATTGAAAGTCGCGGCGGAGAGATTCTTCAGCCATCAGCAAATCGATTGACTGACTGACTGACTGACTGACTGGCTGGCTGACTGACTGACTGACTGACTGACTGACTGACTGACTGACTGACTGACTGACTGACTGACTGCTCATGACTGACTGATTAAGTTATAGATTGAATGATCGGTTGATTGATTGTTTTTGTTGATTGACTGATTGATTTGATTGATCGACTGATTGATTGATTATTTGGTTTTATCAACTGGGCTGATAATGTGAATTGGCCACCGTAAAGAGATTCGGAAGCTGACGTTTCGAGTGTTAGCCCTTCGTCGGAGCGAAGGATAAAACCAAATTATTTTGTTATAGTTCCCAACGGCGCAGCACCACAGTTTCTTTAGAAACTCACCCCCTCTATTCGTTGATTGATTGATTGATTGATTGATTGATTGATTGATTGATTGATTGATTGATTGATTGATTGATTGACTTACTGTAATTTATTAACTGTGTAAACGTTACAGTATCTTCAGCTCATGGAGCGTTTCGAGATCGCCCTCTCCTTGAATCACGAGCAACTCTTAGTTCCATCCATGTTGCCAAAAGAGAAACCTGGAATGCAACTTCATCAACTTCAGAAGTTAATCGCCAAAAGAAGGAAGTCTAATGAAAAGGTATAGGGGAATCCATGTTTACAATATTTGCCTCATTAGCATAAGCAATTCAGTTTTTGATGGAACTACAAATACATCAGTTCTGAATATTGAAAGGTCATAGTACGATCAACTCTGTCAGTGAATATGAGCCAGATGTATTGAATACTTTTTGTGCAACACGGGTTTAAAAACTCAAATTTAACAAAGAATGTATGAGCTCATTAGCGCTTTTGCCACTTAGAAATTTTGCAGTTTTTGAAAGACAATTTTTCCTTGAATATTACACCCAAAGAGCTAAAAATTTCTCCATGTACTAAGTTTCACTAGTTCTTTAGCTACCTGAAGTCAATTCTTATCTAGCATGTGTCGTGTGAAAAAGGCTTCGCCTCGGGGAACATTTAGGGTCGCGGGGAAACAAAACTCACTGTTTCCCGTGGGGCCAGTCATTAAGTATTTTGTTATACCTCCCAACACAAGAATAGAAAAAAATGGGGGAAAAAAGTATTTGTTTGAAGCTGGCTGCCACACAAATTTGCCTCGGTTTCAAGGTGCACGACCTAATCACGTGCGAGTCGAAAGTTCAAGTTGTTGTTTCCCTAGGGAGTTCGTGAGTTTTGTTCGCCCCAGTGAGTTAGTGAATTTTAACCCATGACAAGTGACTCGTTGTCCTCCAATAGGAAAACGCATTTGAGTTGGGAGGTGCCCTATCGATAAACTTAGGACAGCCTACACTGAGCAAATGTCCTTTAGCTAGACTGAGCTGGCCGTCATATTTGAGTCATTTTTGTCAAAGACGCGGCGACTACTGTGTATTCATTATTAAGTTAAATCCTTTAAGTCAGATCGGTCACAATGTTGTACCTTTAGGGATTTTCCCCATTTTTAACGAGGACATCAAATTTCGAAGAAAGAGTGGAATAAATCCTTTAGCTTGTCCCCAGAGCGCCCGCGTTTTCAGTCGGCAGTGAGTCGACCGGGTCCCGGTTTAATTGCGCGCGTGCGTTCGATCTCAATAACGGTTTATGAACATTTCTTGGCGCTAAGTCGAAGTATCCTGACCTCTGAGAACGAGATTTGTGTAATTTTGTAGAGCAATTGTAAAGTCAGAAACTATCAAACTGAACTGATTGCCAATTACTTTTTGCATCTTACAAACAGGTTAAGTTCTCCAGCAGTCGGCGTGGTTCATACGACAGCAGAAGTGTCAATACAGTACGCAGGAACTATCAGATGGCTTACACACCGAGCGGGTTCTGGAGCCGACTCATTACCAGGCTCATGGTGTCGGTCCAAAGATGGCGCACCATTGAACAGATCAAGGAAGAGAGCTATTCGTTGGTTTATTGGCGTGAGGGGATTGGGGTCGTGTACGAAGGCGGGTATTTCCTGGTGGAGTCTTACAAGGAGTTGGTAGGTTGTTTGAGGATGTTGCGTTACCCGTGTTGCGTTACGCTGTTTGCAAGCGCGTACATATAGAGAAGTTATGGTTGAGATTCAAATGGAAACGCACCTATGAACCGGTCATTTTGGATTTTTTGTTTGAGTGAATCTCGGGTAGGAAAATCACATGATTATCTCGATGTCGTCGTTTTCGAAAAACTCCATTTTCAAAATGTTTTGTTTACAACGCAAAGTCGGCGTTTTCAAATTCCTCCGGTTTGAAGAGCGTTTTCGAAAAGCTCCGTTTTCGTGACGGATTAGTGTGGACGGTAGGCCTAACCGTAGAAATAAAGCTGCGCTTTCAATTTTCTCCATCATAGTGTTGACGGGGCCTGAGAAATCGCCGAAACTGTATAGCGTTGCATAGTTTGGGTGGTTTAGCTATTACGTTTGTGGCATTTTCATTTCGAGTGGGGAAGCTTCCTTATGTGGGCTTTATAGGTACGTGTCGCCCCAAAGGGAAGGGTTTTTTTTAGCCGTTTTGATCTGAAATAAGGTATCGATTTTGGCCGCTTTTGTCTGAAATAGTGTACGGTTTGTTCGTAGCATGGGCTGACAGGCCTCCCCGACTCCTGGAGTTCGTGACATCTGCACATTGACCGTTTTCTTTGACGTTTGATCTCTCGACCTTTCTCCTACCTAATAAAAGCATATAAACATTGCCTTCGGTATTGGTCAGAACTAGGAAACTGAGTATCAGGCAGGTCTGAAGTAGAGTATCGCGTTTTTTGGTCGGGTCAAATGGGGAAGGGAAAAATCACCGAATTTGGAATTTGGTATGATATAGGGTAAGGGTTTCTGGAAGCAGGCCGCACACCCGTCCCCACGGTTTCTTCGAGTTCCCCTTCCCCCGGATATGAGTTCTACCTCTTCCCTCTAAATGGTTTGTTCAAAATGTTCTGGGTATCATTAAGTATCAGAAGTTAATTTATCCAATCTAACTGAACTTCTCTCTCAGATCCCTGTAAACCAAGGGAAGGCTGCCTTTCAAGAAATCAACGGCATTGCCATCACTGTCTGGTCAGACCAATGTGACTTCTCTTCTCTTGGTTTCATTGTTGACCAAGTCGACGCCCTCATCTCCGAATGGTATCCAGGTAAGTATGAAAATTTATTAACTGGAATTGTTGGACTTACCGTCGTATGCGCTGTATGAACTGAATTCGCTCTCAATGTTCGCCCTTTTCAATTGTAATGTGCAGAGATTGCTAACTTATACGCCTGAAGTTTTAGAAGTGACAGTCAAGTGCCATGCTTTGAATAGCATGTGAACAGGCGCTGTAGTCGGCGAGGGGGCGGTGAGAAAGCAGGAAGAAAGAGGAGAGAGGGGAGGAGAGGTTAAGCCGCCCCATCCCCCACCCCAACCCCCCTAGGCCACTTCTCTCTCAGCCAGTTCCCTCTCGACTCTTCCAGCCGCGGTCAGACCCTTCCAGCCGGAGCCTGGAACCCGAGACCAGTCGATCACTCTACTGTGAGATATGATCCGTGAAAATCCATGCAATGAATCAAGGTCATTGTAGTTTTTTCCTGTCTCAGTCTTGAGCGAGACAGTGGGAGAAGAAAGAATGTCAGACAACTAATCAAAACTACATGGATGGGGATGTATAATCGAGACTTGTTTGCCTTTATGAACATTTCCTTGAACAAATAGATGGAGATTTAACTAGCATTATATAATAATTACTTCTCGGCTTATGATAAGTTGTTTGTTTTGTTGACGATTTGACTAGAAGATTGGTGGTTGGAGGGGGGGGGGGGGGGGGTTCACTTTTCCGGATTGAATTTCGTACAACGGTATATTCTCCGACCTCGCGATGTATACCCAAATTTTCAAAAACATACTTTACCGGGAATTTCCGTTCTTTTTTATCTCTGCCATTCTCGAATGAATGGTTTGCGTTTCGGAAAGTCAACAATTTTCGGATGTTTCGCTACATTTCTAAGGAAATTCTCCCCCGTTCTTGAAGACCTGGAATGTTTAGTTGAACGGAAAGTGTCCTGAAATACAGTTGGCTTACGTTTGAGTCCTTCGAATGAGTAGTTGATTGGTTTTACGTGGAATCAATCAAGATAATTCCATGTCGATCTGCATATGCATCGATTTAGGACATCGGTTTATGTGGAGGTTCCACCAGTAATAATAATGATAATAATAATAACATTTATAATGCGCAAATTCCATATAATGATCAAATGCGCATGACAAGATTAAAAACGGAATAAAAAGGTTAAAAAGCTAAAATTACAATTCTAAAATTACAATTAAAAGCAAACTTACAATGATTTTAAAAAGCTAAAATTTCAATTGAAAGTAAAACTTACAATAATGGAAATAACTATGATAAAAATGCGAGACGGAATAAGTGAGTTTTTAGCTTGGCTTTAAAACTACTAACTGTGCTGGCGCTTCTTATGTTAAATGGTAGCGCATTCCAAAGTTTCGGCGCTGCACAGGTGAAAGAACGGTCACCTAGTGTAGCTTTTGATTTAAAACGAGGATAACTAAGTAAAATTTTATTCCAGCACATGCTAACATTTTTTTTTTGTTTAGGTTTGGATGAAGTGGACATGTACGGGTTGCCTTTAGTTCGCCGTTTAATCCCATGCCCACTTTGCACAAACATGATGACGCAGCGCCATTCAATGAAGCGTTCCGTTTCCATGGAGTTTCCCACCAATTTCCACGCGACGCAGCCTCCACGTGCGTACAACTTCACGCTCCCGACATGCGCAACGACAGCACTGAGTTTTGAAACAATCACATGTCCCTACCACCCTGATAAAGTTGTGTCACTACAACACCTGATCCCTGACTTGCTGATGGCAGATCTGCCGCGCCATTTATTGGTTGACCCAGGCCAGTTTAAGTTCAAAGCGAGCGAAGCCCAGAGAATTGGCAGTGGAGGGTCGGGTGAGGTGTATCGTGGGACCTACCGGAACGAGGCTGTAGCCGTCAAAACATTTCATTCCACAACGCAAGTTGGGTAATAACCGACACTTTTTGTATTTATGTCGTCTTTATACAGTGCAGCCTCTTGCCTCTTATGCAGACTGTCTTTAGTTTCATTACAAACACACTTATAAACCATAACGTTCCCGCTCGTTTCCAGTTCTCTCCTAGATAGTGGACTGGGGAATACTGGGCCTTCATCCGGATCCAGGACATTAGGCTCTTTGCATTCACGGGCGCATCGAAGCGAGGGCTCGAGCAGGCGCAGATCGGATGTTTTCTCGTTGCTCTCTGAGATTGACATGGAGGAAGAATTGGAGAAGACCAAGGTTGTGAAAGCATTCTGGGACTTGCGTCAAGAGGTAGGAACAAGCTTCAAAATAAGACAAGACAAGACAATGAGAAGACAATGTTTATTTGCATTGTAATTTACAAAACTATATATAACAATTATTCCATGAGCCCGGGTTGGATATGAAGTGATAAAATAACCAACAAGCGCGTAGCACGAGTTAGTTATAATCACTTTATATCCAACGAGGGCGAATGGAATAATTGTTTTAGTAAAATCTCAAACCGGGTTTTGCAGCCGATTTTTATTTCGGCCATTATAGAGGGCTGAAGTTGAAAACTTCGTGCGGAAAATTTTTAAACTTGGCGCACTATTTTCCATATGACGTAAAATTCCAACTATTGGCTCGTAGTCGGAGTGTTTTAGCCAATCAAAAAGCTAGAAATGCAATGGTCGGAGCTGAGAATTTACTAATTAACAAATAAACTCCATGTTGCCGTGCGTCTGTTCAGTAATAGATCAAAGATAACGCCAATCTGTGGTAAGAACAAAAAAAGTGGCACACGAGGTGATAGCCGAGTATGTCACTGATGTTCTGTTTTAGTAAAGAAACAAATAGAAAATGTTAATGACGTCATCTATACGTGTGTCAGCAAAATAGATCATAAGTAAGAACCAATCAAAATGCTAGAATAATTTGACTAATTAGATAAAAATTAATAGCTAATTGAAAATACACTCCACCCCAAAATACTATAGCGCTAAACTTGCTAGCTGTTAATACACCTTTCGGTAATGTTGCAATTTTTATATATTTTTAAGGTAATTATCCAGTGTTACTATCATCACGGCATCTAAGCATCCCTAAGCATCACGGGATGCTTAGGGACTATTTAAGGTTTTGGCGGGAGATTTAAGTCATTCTAGGTCGGTCAGTCATTGTGTTCGCCCACTTTATTTGTTAGGATTATGTTTCGATTTTATCAACTTGTGTAAATAATTGTACAATACCCTTTCCTCGTGGTCTCGTGCTGCTGCATTAGACGAGGAATACGTTTCCACATATTTTTTGGCCACATCTTAAGGGTGATTTTTTAGTGTGTGTTTTTTTTGTCTCTGGCGTAGTACAGTTTCTAATTCCTGGAACCATTAGTTACCATTGTGAGCTAAACATTACGATATATCGAATCTGATGGCTGACTGACGCATCCTCAATAAACTTTTTTCACATTGAATGTCTCGTGCGAGTGTAGTCTGAATTAGCCAATATATCGCGAAAGCTTTTTCCAGGTTGCTGTAACATGAAGTAACTTGTGGTGTTGCTACTACCGCTGGATAGTATGCTTGTTAATTGCGCTTGTGAAGTCGTCACTTAGTGACTCGGCGTATGGCCCTTCCGTCTTGAAGATGTCGTATTTGATTAATTTGTTCTTGTTCGTTTGTTTAATTGTTCAGGTTGCAGTCCTGTGCCGTTTGAATCACCCTTGTGTTGTCCGACTTCTTGCTGTCTCCCTTTACCCTCTGTGCTTTGTGTTAGAGCTTGCACCGTATGGCAGCTTAGCTACAGTTCTTGACGAACTTTCGTCCAAGCGTGACGCACTAGAAATTGAAGGCGGCATGGTGTCCAAGGCTAGGGAGGCCATACTTGGCCGTGAGCTGTCTTACAAGGTCGCATTTCAGGTGAAGTTCTGAGATATATTTTAACTTTTCAGATAAGATTTCTAAAGGAGCTTAATCGCAGCATTCATTGTTGAGTTATTTTAGCCACACACAAAATGACCTTGAAATTGAAGGAGGCCTGCAAGTAGTTGCTTACTAAGATAGACAAACACCAAAGAGATAATAATAAACCATAAAGGAACAAGGATGGAGAAGAATAACACGGATTTCAAAGGACGAGCTTGAAAAATGTGGGCTATACTTTTCAAGATGCGTAAATTGTGACGCAGGTTCTTTAACTGGAGCTGTTTAAGGGATGACTATCCGTGGGGTGGGGGGGGGGGGCTAACCGCGAGGCTAGTTTCCCTGGGATTTTGCACTAGTGTTGTTAAAACAGAGAGGTGCTAACTGTTTTTCATGATCAAGAAGTTGATCTCTGTATCATGTTAACACCGCCTGGATAAGGCATTCTTGATTGGAGCGTGTTACAGTAGAAGGGATACGGGGAGACTCGAAGTCCAAAAGATTATTTCACTTGTTTTCATTCATTGTTGAATGACGTGTGTGATACTTGGAAATCAGTTTCATCATAACTCAGTTACGTTTTACCCACGTGAACGTGAATTGAATAAAAGGTCTTCAGGTTTTGTTCTCGACTCTTTAAAAGCAGGGCAATACACCGAATTCATAAATGGCGGACGCGCGCGAAATAACTGGTACCGAGACATGAAAACGAGGCGTTTTAGGATAAGGAAGTTTCGTTTTGCAAGCTGATAAGGACAAAATTTGTAAGTTTTTTAGGTTAGAAGCTCTTTTTAGCCAAACGGGTCGTTTAGATCGTTTTTCGTGATCAATTTCGAAATAATTCAGAATGATCTATCCTAAAACGCCTCGATTTCATACTTGGCCGCTAACTCGACCCAGGTTGGCCGCCATTTATGAATTCGGTGTATTGCTAGCAAGATGTAAGACGAGGCATTCCAGACTTAACCCCCAAATTTGTAAAATAAGGTACTTTTAAAAATAGAAGAACCGTAGCCAGGGTAAAGGATATTAAAAGCATATTAAAAATTTATAAAACGTTCACTGGCTAAAAAGACTTAAAACGTTCCAGCTTTCAGCTGTCAGCCTTCAGCCTTTCAGCCTTCATTGAAGGCTGTAGCCTGACAGCGACACAGCCTGACAGCCGAAAGCTCGAAACTTTTAAGTCTTTTTAGCCAGGGAACGTTTTATAATTTTTTTTAAAAAGGTACTGTTGTAACACTTGCTTACCAAAACAAACAAAGAGTCCGAAAATGACCCACTCTCTGTAGCCCCAGTCCATCCCCAGAATACACATGCCATGTGCATTTTTACTAAAGAACTTTTTTGCGCACACTTTATACACAACTCTGTACTTTGTAATTTAAACTGAAGATGACAGAAGATTCTGTTGAAACATGTTTTTAAAAAAACGTTGTGTTGTTTCTTAAAATTACTAAAGGCCTCTGATTTAGGACTTTGGCTTCACGTATTGACTTGTATTGCATATTGCTCACACCTTTAGAGTACGAGTACTGAGTTTAAAAGACTTGCCAGCTGTGTTGTGATAACTGTTGCATTACTTGTGGCTTATTTTGCCCCAGGTCGCTAGCGCTATTTGGTATCTTCACGATTGTGACATCATCTATCGGGATCTCAAAGCCGACAATGTGTTGGTATGGTCACTGGACGAATCAGGTCTGCTGAACGTCAAGCTTTCCGATTACGGTATCTCCTGCTTTGCCACCCCCCAGGGGGTTGCCGGAGAGGAAGGGACGCCCGGGTATCAAGCGCCGGAGATTCGTACCGGGATTGGGTATGATGAAAAGGTAAAGGAGTTGAAGGAGAGAGTTGCAGAACTTAGCAGTAGCTGTGATTGTATGCTGTGGCCTGCGAAAGCAACTTGGCAAAACGAAATGTGCCTTACTAACCCTAACCCTAAGTTTATGAAGACATTTTGAGAGCATTTTGAGACGGGCAAGAAGTGTTCCTAACCGCGAGGGAGATTTTTGTCATTGTCTCTTTTATTAGCTGAATTGTTTGAGCGGAAAGTGTTCGTTTAGCGGAAAGGATAGATCGTGTTTCTAACAGCTCTGTTCTATCTACTCTGAATTAGCGATCGTTTTTCCACTTTTTTAAACAAGGTTTCCTCGGGGTCAGAATAAAAGGTAGCGCATTCGAAGTCTGTTCAGACTCGTTCAAGTCGCGTATTTCAAAACCGTTATTTTAGGCCTAATGATTCCGCTTCAGTTCTAGCACATGCAATTACAATAGCCGTTTCCTTATTTATCTTGCACTAATCACTGGCTTGCTTTTTGTCAAGGTGGATATCTTCTCCTTTGCAATCTTTGTGTTTGAGCTTTTGTCTGGAAGTCGCCCTTTTCATGAATACCGCAACATTATCGACATAAAGAAAGCAATTCGACGCGGAGTCAGGCCGTCGCTTGAATCTTGCGATCTAGATACACAGATACCGCGACTTGAAGGCCTTATGAGGTAAGGGTGTCGTTCACTTTGAGGTCACATTGAGCTTTTCGTGGAAAGAAATTCAGCATTTATTGGACATTATAACATAGATAGGACCCTGCGTGTGCTCTGATTGGTCAAAAACCCATCTTTTTATCAGAGTATAAAACATAGAAAAAGCGTGTTTTATTGTTTTGCGCGCGTAAAATCTATATCATAAAGCAAATGAAGAAGCCTAATCCGTATATTACACTGTTATAAAACACTGTTATAAAACACTCGAGAAATGTAGAAAACACTCGCCTGCGGCTCGTGTCTTCTACATTTCCCTCGAGTTCTCAAATGCCCGTCGTATTTTATCACAGTGTAATACACGGCTTAGGCTTCTTTATTTGTTAACTAACATTACTTCAATGTAGATGTTGGGGCCAATGTATACAATACAGTCAAAATATAATATGTAAAAGCAAACATATATGAACGCGTCACAGATTTTCCCTATCGGAGAGGTTCCAAACTTAATATATGCCATCTTACTATGATAAAAATTTTATAAAATACAGTTCAAAATACAATTAAATGCTATAACACTTCAAGTTATGTTGAAAAGCCTTCTCAGGCATAAAAAATGTAAAAGAAAACCACCTCCGCTTTTTCTTAAGGGAGCCTGTCCCACTCTTAAATTGTCCTAACGAAAAACGAGTCAAAATAGCAATTAACTTTAGCTTTTGACTGTCTTAACTTAAGCGAATGGTTTCCCTGGTTTTGTCATAGGAGAAAAATTCAAAGAAGTCAGCGCAATTATGGCCGTTAAGTCCATGTGTAGTCTTATTTCAATCCAGCAGAGATAAGTAAGGCTCCCTTCATTCGAAGCTAGTCCAATTAAGAGTAATTTTTCACTGGCTAAGTGAAATGGAATAAGTGAAAAATGTTTTTCTCACACACCGCTGGGACCTGGGTTTAGGTCATGTGAAGCCCACCCTCCCAAAGTTTTAAGGTTTTATACAATACCAGTATAATGTACAAGCCTTGAACTTTTACTGGTTTAACAGCTTAGCATGTCATTCCTCGCAGATCATGCTGGCATCAGTTACCGGAGAAGCGGCCTCCCGCCAGCGAAATTTTACAACAGATGGAGGAACCTTCCTTCCTGTGTCAGTGTCGACTCGTGCCTTCAACCAACGAAGGTTTGCTGGAGAAAGTTACAACGATCCATGGCTTATCGCTAGCTGGCACTGGTAATAAAACGAGTTCATGATATTGAGAAGGCGACTAAACACGTCTATATTCGTGTACCCTCCCTATTTCTCCTGTGTTCGTTCTCTTTTCTTCGTTCATTCGTTCGTTTACTAGCTCACTGGCTCGTTCTCTCAGTCTGTACATGATTCCCTTCCTCTGTCCTTACATCTGTCTATTTGTCTGTCTCTCTGCCTGTGTTTCTGTCTCTCCGTCTGTCTGTTCGTCTGCCTTTATGTCTGTCTGTCCGTCAATCTGTCTGTCTCTTTGCCTTTCTCTATTTATTCATTCATTTCCTGTTGCGCTTTGTCGTTATTGCTAGACGCCATTTTAATTCCTTTCCTCTGTCCCAGGTAATCCCATGGCTTCCCAAGCCAATGACAATCCCTCAACTGAAACAACATCCGGCTTTGTGTTGCTATGGAGTCGAGAACGCGAAAATCGTTACTACAGCATGGTGAACTGCGAAACAGGAGTGTTCTATACGCACGAACAAAAATGTCCCGGACACAGAGTTCTGTGTATGACAAGGGTGGGCAATCGGACCTGGCTGGGAACGGAGGTAAGGCAAATCCGTAATTTTGAGAGGGTATTGGAAAATCTCTATTTACAATATTTGCCTCATTGGCATAAGCGCCTCAGTCTTTGAGCGAGCGACAAAAATTGAATTCAACTCTTATTGTTATATAACTGGCGCTTTTCCCGCTACAGCGCACCCATTCATTGGCTAGTTCATGGTCACATGACATCTAACAATGAAACTGTTTCCCGCCAAATGCCATGAGCGGGCAACATTGGGAAAACTATGACGTCAAACGGGAAATAGTTCACTATTCCCTTGACTATTGTCACAACAACCTCTGTGTTTAATTTTTAACGTGCCAAAATCAGCTTAACCCTTACAATCGAAAGATAGAGTAATTTAAATCTCCCTACTCATCTCCAAACAGTGATATGTAATTGTAATGAGAAATTATCAGTACATCAAGACGATGCCCGCTAGTTAGTTGACGAATTCCTTTATTCTCATTACCTGTCTTCGAGGCAAGTTATTGACATGGTAAAGAGAAATTGATGTTGATAGTTGCCTAGAAACGACTTGTTCTCATTATGTCATTAAATGTCCAGCTGATGTGTAAACATAATAATGTACCTTGTTTGTTCAGGGTTGTACGGTGGAGGTGTTCGGACGCAGGTCATGGCGATTACCCACAACTCTGTGGTCCTATATCACCAAGGCCCCAGTTTTGGCACTGTTGACAGAATATACGCCGTCAGAGACTGATTCCCTTGAGACGTCAGGACCGCAGGTAGATATTTGTCAGTTATTTTTAGGCCCCGTCTACACAACGACGGAGAAATTTGAAAACAGTGTTTTCAGTTTTCCGTCTACACTACCCCGGAGAAAATTAAGAACGTAACAATCAGCGGCCATTTTGGATTTGTGCTGGAGGGAAACTCGAGCAGGGAAATCACATGATCGTTTTCAAAAAAAAAGCTCCGTTTTTGAAATGTTTTCCGTCCACAGTAAAACCAGCGTTTTCAAATTCCTCCGGCTTGAAGAGAGGGTTTCGAAAAGCTGCGTTTTCACACTTTTCCGGCAAGTGTAGAGGGGGCCTTTTTAATGCTTCCCTGTGAGACGCGCTCGTCCAACGGTTGAAGGCTGGTCGTCGTGTTGCTCCTGGGCAAGACGCTTTACCCTCACAGTGCATCTCCCGCCCAAATCACGGTTGCTCGGAGGCTGGCTAACGCTATTCACCGAAGAATATAAATCACTATCCAGTGGATAAGTTAACAAAGTAAAATTGGAAAATTCACTGCGATGATCATTCTTCACTTTCATCTATAACCGCAATTCAACTATATGAATTATTTCATATACGTGTAATAAAGTGGCTAATGCCACTGCCTGAATTATTTCATATATACTTACATCATTTCACTCCTCACGGGAAGACATGAACTCAACAAATTGACCTTGCTCCCAATGTGTGGCTTCATAGCTCAGTTGGTAGAGCATCGCACCGGTATCGCGGAGGTCACGGGTTCGAATCCCGTTGAAGCCCTGATTTTTTCCAGGCTTCTTATTTCCAGTTGCTTAAATTGGAAAATTCCCTGCGATGATCATTCTTCACTTTCATCTATAACCACAGTTCAACTATATGAATTATTTCATATACACTTACATCATTTCACTCCTTACGGGAAGACATGAACTCAACAAATTGACCTTGCTCCTAATGTGTGGCTTCATAGCTCAGTTGGTAGAGCATCGCACCGGTATCGCGGAGGTCACGGGTTCGAATCCCGTTGAAGCCCTGATTTTTTTTTTTTTTTTTTTTCAGGCTTCTTATTTCCAGTTGCTTAAATTGGAAAATTCACTACGATGATCATTCTTCACTTTCATCTATAACCGCAGTTCAACTATATGAATTATTTCATATATACTTACATCATTTCACTCCTCACGGGAAGACATGAACTCAACAAATTGACCTTGCTCCCAATGTGTGGCTTCATAGCTCAGTTGGTAGAGCATCGCACCGGTATCGCGGAGGTCACGGGTTCGAATCCCGTTGAAGCCCTGATTTTTTTTCAGGCTTCTTATTTCCAGTTGCTTAAATTGGAAAATTCGCTGCGATGATCATTCTTCATTTTCGTCTATAACCGCAGTTCAACTATATGAATTATTTCATATATACTTACATCTTAACAAAGTAAACTCCGCCAAAGTGAACAAAAGTGAAATATCGGTTTGGAGTGTTATCCATTCCTAGAAAACGGAGGAGAGGATCTTGTTAAAAGGCTACCAAACGCTATCCCCCTCCAAGTCCCCAAAACATCACTATCCGGTGGTAAGTGTAATTTGTTTCGTTAACAATTATCGACAGATATCCACTGCACATTGCACGTTGTGATTAATTTTTTCCTTCCTGGTTTTCTTTATATTCTTCTGTTGCCAATATAGAGTTAAACTGCGCGGGGTGTCATTTCCAGATGTAAAATTATTCGATAATTATATATGAATGAGCTTTCACTCATTAATTGTTCTTGTTGTTGGTATTCAGAGTGGAGCAAGAGTTAAAAATGTGTACGCATCCCTTGCGAATGGTACTCTGGTGGTGTTCACTCCAAAGACGGTCATCACTGCACGAAGATGTTCACACAATGACGTTACCCTGGTAACAAAAGAAGAAGACGAGCAGTTGACAACAGAAAGCGACAAGTGGTCGAACCTTCAGGTTTGTCGCATATCCTCCATCGTGAATAGATCCATTCCTCAGAGCGGGTCATAAAAATTTCACCCCAACTATTTCAAGTTATTCGATTGCAGTCCGTAATCCTAATCTTTCCAAAACTAAACAAGTCTTGCTTTGTTTTCTTTTTTACCCAAGTTTTATTTTGGATTTTTTCATCGGTTTTTGCTGAGGTAGCTTTCTACATCACAAACTACAATTCAATATACCGTCTTCATAGTTTGATTTTACCAATTTTACCAATGTTTATCGACTTGGTACGTTAGTTTTTAGGGTTAGGAAAATGTTTACGTGCTTATACTACTATAAGAAACCATTTTAGCTAGGCTATCCGTTGTTAAAGTGTATTTACTTGCAGAGAATAAGGTTTCCTGTAGCAAAAATATCAGCTATGTAAATGGAGCTTTGTTCTGTAAGATTACACATCAAGTTTATATTTCAAAAAATGGTGGAATCCAGAATAGTTCCTTCACTGAACACCTTGCGACCGAGTGGCGCACAAGGCCAAGCATAGTTGGGGCCTGGAACTAAGAAGAAAGTCTTCTGGAATCGTTGTTTTTGTTTATTAAGTAAAGTAACTGACGGCTCGCATGGTGACTTGAAGCAGATTAAAAGATAAATAAATTAATAGCCTAAAGGCCGAGTTGAACGAGAACGGCATTTCTCCAGAATGTAATGTACAATGTTAGTGAGACAGTTCTCTACTTGTCCTCGACTTTGACCAGAGTTAAGCTCAAAACAAGGTATGGCGCATTATAAGCCTGTTAAACAAGTTGTCGACAAACTTGTCAAGTCTTGTGAAAATTAGACCAAGGTTTTTATAGCCAATTGCAGAAACGTGAGAGGGCTGGGACGAGTTTGTGATATTGATTAGATTGAAAATCTAAGCATTTCTACTGAAATGTTACTGAATGAAAAGCTACCCAGCCAAGTTTAAGAGTTTTCAGTGTAAAATTGTTCAAATGGGAGCCTGGCAAAAGTTGCAAAATTCGATTCAAATCCTTATAATTTTGTGGCTTGTCTACCCAATCCATACAGACTCTCTATTGTAGGTGATATTTGAAGAGCTACCATTTTGCCATTTTCCTCGTCTAAATACTTCTATTCTTGGTAAAGACTCAAATTTAGTTGATCTTTCATTTTAATTTCTTATTTTTTTAAAAAAAATGGAAAACGATCATACTCTTTCCCAGTCCTCTCACGTTTCTGCAATGGCCTATTCAGTATGAACACCAGAGAGTTTAACCTCTAGGCTACTGTCCACCCTCCTAAGTGGCCCTTTTGTTGTTTCATCACTGTTATGTTATGGTCCATCTTCCAGGTCGTCAATCTTGGCCAGCATGGTATGCCCGCTAAAAGCATGGTTCTTGTACGTGACAACAAGGAGTTGTGGGTCGGCTGCGGCAACAAGATCGTCATAGTGGATACCAACACGCTGGTGTTACTGGACGAGATTGCCGTGTACCAGACTCCGCGGACACATGTTCGGATGATGGTCACCGATGGCTTGCGAGTGTGGAGTGGAGACAGAAGATCGCCAAAGATTTTACAATGGGCCGTGAGTAGTCGTCAACTCACGAATATTTTCGACTGCGATTCCGATAGCCCCGTAGGTGTTGTGTTAAGCACAGATGTTAAAGAGCCCCGTCATTTCTCCGCTGCGGCGGGAAGTTCTAGACGTAATAGAGCAATTAGTGACCCACCTGGAAATCTTAACCCTTCCTACACAGAGGCCATGTTCAGGGAAGCGATGGCGTCTGAAGGAAACTTCGAAGACGACGGAAAGGGATCTATATGCCGAGATGACTCGCTTCCTCGTGAAGCCCCATCATTCCCTAGTATCAATCTTAAGGTTAAAAAAAGGGGCACCCTTGAAAATCCCGAAGATGGCGATTCAATGTCACTAAATCAGAGTCCACCGGTTACCATCCCTGGCTCCCAAGCAAAGTTTTTCAGTGAGAAAGAGATGGAGGAAAACATCTTGTCCCGTTTTCGCTCTCTATCAGCGGAAACCGACTCCAGTGCTTCAGTTGACAGTAATGTGTCTTCTTTTCGAAGTACCGGCACAGCCAAAAGTAACACAGCGAACCCAAAGGCGAGTACTACTTCGGGAGCAGCTCGGAGTGGTACCGAAGATTCACGAACTGACGAGGATTCTACTTCGGTAACTTCCGAAAACTTTCCAAGCGTCAAGGTGTCCATTGACCTCAGTGAAAGCACTGTCGAACAGGAAAGAGAATCAAATGAAGGTACAATTTCGAAGGATGAGACCAGTGATGAAACGTCTGCGATTTTAGCTGCCGAAAGCAACCAAGAAAGAAGCCATAAAATACCAGTTACTGTAGACACCGAAAGTACTTCTACCGCAAGTGTCACGGAAGATCGAAACGCAAGCCAAGAAGAGCTTGGTGAAGATAAGTCAAGGAACCAAACCGGCGGAGTTCGTGAAGACGTTGATGACAGCAAAGATCGCGATCAGGGTGAAAGTGAGTTTGAGCTTGTAGACCGTGAAGAGACTCGGCAAGCCTTCATTGAAGGTAAAAGACGAAGCGCTCGCCTGGAAAGCGCAAGTACGCAACAGTGTGCATCTATGGCCTCTCTCCAGTTGTCTGTCAGTTCGCCTTCACGCGCTCCTTCACTAATGAGTTCAAATAGACGAAAATCGCAGCGACGGAAGGCAAACGAAGGCAGCAAATCACCACCTTCCAAACCTTGGGCAGCGAGACCGCGGCTGCGTATACTCGCTGGGTCAATGAATCGAGTGACGTCACTTCTGTTGGTGAATGGCTCGTTGTGGATTGGTCGAGGTGTTGGTGACGTGTTAACAGTGAACGTAAATTCAGCCAATAACGACCTTCCACTAGGTTACGTCTTTGCCCAGCTTGAAAGCGACAATCTCCTAGGTTACGAAAACGGTCAAGTGGATGAAATTGTCAACAGCGGCACCAACAAGGTCGTTTGCCTTCGGCGACTTGAGCCCGCACGACAGAACGCGGCCGATGAGGATCGGTTCACGGAGCGCTACCAGATAATCGTGTGGGAGGCCTGGGGCGACTCGGAATTTCGAAAATTCAGAAGGCAGTTGAACGAATTCAGCTCTTTAGTAGAGTAATATTTTTGTGTGTCACCAGTTTGCTATTACTTCGACTTAAGATTCGGAGGTATGGAGGGACAGTACTAGCCCTTACAAGACCGTTAAGTACAAAATAAGCTAAAACAAAAAGGGCTGGTAGAACATGTAGCTTTGGATAACAAAGTGGGTAAACAATGCTATTGTAGAATTGCCCGATGTGTGCTAGATGGTCTGAAAGCCGAACATACCTGCTTGGATAAACGTAAGCAAGCGAAGACCAAGCGATCAAGATTAGGTTGTAGAAACGTTTAAACCGGAGAAAGGACGACTCTAAATTTTACGTCGATCTTCATAGTTGAAGAGGACATCAAAACGTTACAAGAAGGCAAAAACGCCGGCTTTTGTATGTGGGGATTTGCATGCTTCTTTTTCAATCCCCATAAATCGTCCCCATACCTTTCCCTCTATCAATTACCTAGTATTATCATATGACCAGCTCCGCAAGTAGGCAATATGAACAAATCCTGCACTGTGATTGGCTACCTGAGTGGGCGAAAAAAGGACTGCTTGCCCGCTGTATCCCACAAGAAAATGGTGTTCTTTGTGCTATGTAATAAGTCCTTTATTGTTCAAGCTTGGTCGGTGAAGATGGCTGGATAGTTGCCTAGTTGCCAATATCCAGCCATATTGACCTGACGCTTGGTCAATAACCCATTTATTTTCTAACATATCTCTTTATAGCTGAGAAATTACTTGAAGGTTTCCCTTGGCTTTTAAAAAAATAAATTTCGTATGATCCACTCAGACTCAAGACAATTTTTCGATATTTGAATTTGATTAATTAGAAAGTTGCAATTCCCGACTTATGAAAACATTACACTTGTTATGACTTGATTATTCATTCGTTTCTGAAACGTATGTAGTTATTAGAGACTTTCACTCGACCAATCGGTCAGCTTGTTCATGTTTTGTAGATTTTGTAGATACGTAATGCTTTAAAGCGTTACATTTGTAAACTGGATATTTAATGTGAAATGAATCTAATTCAGAAACTAGTTATAGAGAATTTTTATAGTAATAGAAAAAAAGATATTCGTGCAATTTTCGTGATTTTTATATAAAATACCAAAACAAGACAGTGCCTGTAAAGTGTCAAATGCGGACGTTTCTCATAAGTGCTCAATTATTAGATTCTCCTCGCTGGTTTTAGTACAGGTCTTGTAGTACTAGTAAGGAGAATTAAGATTTTACATCGATGATTTGCCCTGTTTGAGCTTGCATTGTTAAAATAGCCTTGTTAAAAAAATTGTTATAAGAAATTATTCCTTACGTTAGTTTTTACCCACGCTGAAAAGGGCTCGCAAAATGATTTTTAAAAGGTCCCTGTTTTTACTCGTTCCTGTGTGTTTGTGGGCGATTACAAAAATGATCTTGAAAAGGTGATTGTGTTTACTTGTATACAAATTGATCTTTAAAAGGGTCATTACTTTCGGTCAAGTGTGAAGTCACGAAATTTTTGTTGCTAGGTAGTCTTTAAGCTATGTTAAGTTAAGCTATGTTAAGTAATTGTGTGACAAAGTCGCGCTGTTGTTTGGTGATTCTATAGGTAACGCTATTTTAAATAGCTGTGTTGTATATAAAGGTCTCTATCTTTAGTGGATTCGTAGGTCACACTAGTGAAATGATGTTTTGGCGATGTTCACACTGATGTCGTCGTTTGATTTCAAGTACCAGAATTCATTTAGACAAATGGCTTCCTGCAAGTGTGCTATGAAAATTACGCTATATTCCAACAATAAACTTACGATTACAAAGTGGAAATAGAAAGCAACAACAATTAACACGAGAATTACATCAACATTATTTGAATCTTTTCAGAAATAAACTCGTCGGCAAGAATGGTTATGTTTAGGGTCTGTTTAGTTTTAAGCTCCGCAAGTTTAATTTATAAACGAAAAATAAAATCGATTTTATTCCTAATCGTATTATTCTGATATGCTTCGGTCCCATATCGGGCGAGTTTGGTCGAGCCATGATTCGCATTTTGGCGCGTTTGGCTGAGCCAGATAACCTATGGTGGAACCAAACGAGCCTGGTATGTCTCTGAACTATATAAAAGGCACGAACTACCATATTCGACCACAGTTCCGTCCATATCCGGTCACTGATTTGATTTCGAGGGATATCAGCTTCGTCCCCCGCCGCCCCCTCTCCGCCCCTGTCTGAAAATCCCCGGTAAATAAAACGTCTGAGAAGATAGTTCCGTTGTTCCAAATTAATATTCGTGTTCCGTTTACCTTTTCCCATATTTCACTTTATTAAGTTCAAGGCTTCTCGACTTCAAACAGGTTGGCAAGTTATGGGGGAAACTTCCAGAGCAAATACATTCTTCCTAAATGGAAATTCCCAATCATTATTTCCGGTGAAAAGACCCCATGCAAAGACTCGCGTGGGAGGAGTGGACGCGCGTGCGTGCGTGACTTGCAACATGGAGTCGCGCGTGTGTGGGATTTTTCAAATGCTAGAGTTTCGAACGTCCAGTGTTGTCAGTTTGCTTCTTCAATTTACTTCTGATAAAATTTTGCAATTGTTAAGCGTTTTGTTTTTTAATTAAACTTCGCAATCGCCAGCCGCTAAAAATAGGATCGAGCATCAAGAAGTTATACACTTTTGTATTTGGAGACCCAACCCACACCACCACAGCTGGGTGATGAGAATACCGAAACTAATCAACTAGAAGATACAGTCTTGATGTAACACTAAAGTCTCGTCTATAACGTTAACCACAAGTAAGGCAATTCTTAAGGAGAATTGTCTTCTCAATGTAGAGACTGTAAGAGTGTTGCTTGGTTCTTGATGTGTCGACGTGCGCTTTCTCTTTGAAAGCGCCTTAAATATCTCTCTAGGGGCAAAAATCTTGATCCCGCAAAGCCGAAAAATAAACACACTTTATCAACCATTACATGCCAATTACTCTTTTGAGCAACGCTAAATCGAGAATATGTATTCGATACCGCTTTTATTGAGTAACCCGTTTAGCTGAAAGAGCTCTTAATTAAGTGGAGATTTCGGGTGTTACAGACGGCTGACGCCTGGCGCGGCAGGAATAACTTTAGCTTAGCACTTGTTCTGATTTCCAGTGCCAGTAGAAGTGATTTCACAGCGAGTTGCCAGGAAACAAAATCAATGCTGAACAAAGTTTGATTGAAATTATAACCTACAAACAATTATTTCGTAACTGGTGGTAAAAACGGAAAGCGATAAGATAAATACGTACATTGAGATGTTGTACAAATGACAGTTTTCTTTTAATATTTTTTTTTCTGACGATGTTCTATGGATTTCATTAACAATCTTAACTGACCATTAATTGTGTTACTGGAAACCGTAAACAACCCTTGATTTCACCTTAATCTTACATCTGCCACCTTAAAGACAGTTTCTTCCACTTTCAAGTTACACTGTCAAAACCAAGGGCTGATACTAACTCAAGATACAGAATTGAGTCAACAGGCGGGATGGTGTATAAAAGAGATTATGATTACGATTGTCCTCGCACAATGCTCTGTTCCATGAGGTCGCCTATTACAGCTGTAGTGTTACGCAAGGATTTTGGAGTTAGAAGTGTAAAATTTAAGCCACTTCAGGTGCTGTTTTCTTTTACTTTTTGTTGGTGTTGCGTTTTTTATTTTATTTTTTTCATTTTGCTTTCTTCTTTATCAGGAAGACGGCGTCGTAACTTTGTATTAATGCGTTTCCGTGGTACTGCAAGACTAGGGTTATATCGGTATCTCCCTTAACAGCCTGGGTTTTTTTTTTCTTTTTCTTTTTGTTTTTTACAGAATTTCAAATTTTTTTTTTCTATTCCATTGTATTTGCTCCAAGAATGAACTTGAATAAAATTGATTCAAGTTTGCTACCCTACATGACCCCATTTCCAAAGATAGAACAGGCACTGATCATGACTTTGTAAAAAGCAGCCCTTGAAACCTTTCACTGCGAGCTTTAAGATTCTTTGTCACAACGCATGAATAGCTTATTTTGTCTATTAAATAGACATATAAAAAAAGATGAGATAATGCGAAGTTTATCTCAGCACGTAGTACATCTATTGTTGACTAAATTTATCCCAAAAAAAAAATCAAAACAAAACAAAGAAAAAATCATTTTTGAATCTTTTACCCCAGAATCACAACTCGGCTGAAAACAGAATTAATTCCATATTTCTAGCGCTGGTTTTCCCCTTTCAGCTCGTATAGGAAAACATTATTAGTATGAGCGGAGCTAAAAGCACGTTTTGTTTAATTTGTTTTAGCAAAATTGCTCTTTTTGACCTCTCACAGGAAGAAAAAAATACGGTTTCTGTATGAGCAAATCACAGGCAATCACTTCACGAAGAAAATGTACTTTTAAAATTGTTTCAAACAATCTTCCTAGAATGTCAGACTTGTGAGAAAATTCCAAAACACCTGTAGAAAGTAAACTTACAGACTCATTCCGGAAACGTGGGCCATTGGATTGTCTGAAAGGTTGGTCGAGTGGTTGTGTGGCGTGACCAGAAGTAACCAATAGTCCATCTCAATGCGTACAAAAATATCACAACTTATTGAGCGGCTTGTTTCGAAGTGAAAGCTCTGGGAATGATATGATCATGCAACTGTTTTTCGATTTCTCTCGACACGCACGGAGGTAGTTGTTAATAGTTAGCAATTTAGGCAGGGATTTACAGAAGGATGGACAAAAAGGCCGAAGTGAAGCAATTTTTTTAAGCGGGGGAGGATAAGAAGATTAGCTTTTTATTTCGTGAAAAATAAACGAAAACAGATTCTATATTTTGGGAGTACTTTCGAATGACAAACCTCTCTTCTCGAATCATGGTCGCTTTTCCTTTCGAAGTATCTAGACCAAGATGAAATAATTTATTTTTCTTAAATCTTTCATCCAAAGGTGGTTGCTAATTCCATGTGTCATTTCCTTGTTCAAAATGTGATCAAAATGTTGATTCTCATTATCAACCTTCACACTTTTCTTTTAAAAATAGTTCCCAGAATTTGTGGTACATCAAAAACACTTTCACAAGCAGATCATTTTGTTTATTTCCGTTTCTTCAGAGGTTGATTATAAACTGATATTGTAACGAGGAATTTACTACTCGATCATGTCAACCCAAACCTCTAGCCCGACCCTACCCCCAATCATATCAAACTTCGCATAAAGTGCGATTGTTCGCTGACTGAAGAATCAACATCTCAGGACAACTGTCAAATATTGGTGAATGGACCTCTTGAGTTGATAAGGTTGTCTTTGATTTTTAAAACCTCGACTTAACTTCTAATTATCTCCCTCACTGATATCTGGCACGTACTGCAACACGATCATGTTGTTTACCAGGTATACATAAGTGTGCCTTCCTCGAAATTTCACTGTTGAATCAGTCTTTGTTCAACAAAGGTCATCTCCTTGGACCAGCAACTACATACGGTGAGTAAAATTGTCTTAACAGATTTATTTGCATCAAGCATTCATTATTTTCCTCGAAAATGATGATTATTTTTTTCTGTGTAAGCGTGTCTTCAAAATTGAAGTTCTGATGATTATTTTCGTCATTCATCTAATTTCTTGTTAAAGTAAATTCGATGAGGTTAAATTTAGAGTCCCAAACAAACGAAAATTCTTTGACGAATCGATACGTAAAATTCACAGTTTTGCAATGTTCGGTTTCAAGATGTTTCTCGGCAGAGAAGGGCTTGCATAGATGGTAGGTTGCCACCCCCCAAGCAAGACAAGCTAGATTGATTTACAGTCTCCAAGAAAGTTGCCCCTTTGCACGTTATATGCATAGGAAAATCTTCCATGGGCTTTCTTTCATCCGTACACAACATTAAAAGGAGTAGAATACTTTTCTAAGCTCTAGAGCAAGGAAGTTGGAACGATGTGGCTAAAATTGAAATCTATTGAATAATCTAAGCTTGCTCAAGACAACGCCCCCGGAAATATATAATCTGAAATGATACAGTTGTAACATGTACAATACCACTGAATATTTTTTCGCAATGCTAATTAATACTTCGATTGACCCCTTGCGGGCAGTCTGTAAGTAGTTCGTATCGCTTAAAATATCTATTGCTCACTTGCAATCTTCGCAAGACCCGTTTTTCGCTCCATCAGTCACGTGTTTGGGGGTGTGTCTATCCAGGTCTCTTCGCGTCGACGAAGCTTTCAAAGTCGTTTTGCTGGAGGTGCCAACAATAAGTAAATTTCATTCAGACACTGCTCTCTTTATGCATTTTAGCTCTTCTGTTGTCCAGAATATTCATTCAGCCACCAAAAATAGCGAGGGATTAATTCTCGCGAGTAATCAGATAAACGGGGTGAGCTTTTGCCCTAGCGAAGCAGCAATGATTGCACAATCTGTGGATTTGAAATATAAGCTGTAAAATTATGATTTACAAAGATCGAGAATGTTCATGCATTTTGTTTCTCTTTTGTTCTTAGATCATGATGTCGAGGCTATTTTCAGCGGCCGTGCTTCTTCTGCTTGCTTGGTATGTGACATCAACATCAGTAACAGACTCCCACGGCAGTGATCCGAAGACCTGCGAAGCAGGAAGTGAGTACATGTCTTTATTATTATAATTTATTTAATACTTCCTTGGTCTGAGGTAAAGAAGGGAATGAGGGGGATTCACTTGTTCACTTGTTCACTCGTTCCCTCGTTCCCTCGTTCCCTCGTTCCCTCGTTCCCTCGTTCCCTCGTTCCCTCGTTCCCTCGTTCCCTCGTTCCCTCGTTCCCTCGTTCCCTCGTTCCCTCGTTCCCTCGTTCCCTCGTTCCCTCGTTCCCTCGTTCCCTCGTTCCCTCGTTCCCTCGTTCCCTCGTTCCCTCGTTCCCTCGTTCCCTCGTTCCCTCGTTCCCTCGTTCCCTCGTTCCCTCGTTCCCTCGTTCCCTCGTTCCCTCGTTCCCTCGTCGCCTTGTCGCCTTGTCGCCTTGTCGCCTTGTCGCCTTGTCGCCTTGTCGCCTTGTCGCCTTGTCGCCTTGTCGCCTTGTCGCCTTGTCGCCTTGTCGCCTTGTCGCCTTGTCGCCTTGTTGCCTTGTTCCCTTGTTCCCCTTGTTCCCCTTGTCCCCTTGATGCCTTGTTGCCTTGCTGCCTTGTTTCCCTACCCCTTTGTTCCGTTCTTCCCCTTGTCCCCTTGTTCTCTTGTTCCCTTGTTCCCTTGTTCCCTTGTTGCCTTGTTCCCCTACCCCCTTGTCCCCTTGCCCCCTTGTCCTCTTGTTCCCTTGTCCCCTTGTCCCCTTGTTGCCTTGTTACCTTGTTCCCTTGTCATCTTGTTGCCTTGTTGCCTTGTGGCCTTGTTCCCTTGCTCCCTTGTCTCCTTGTTACCTTGCTTTCTTTTTGTTCCCTTGTTGCGTGTTTCTCTTATCCCCTATTGGTTGTTCTTATTTTTTCCCCTATTGTTGTTCTTATTTTTCCCTTGTTGTCCCTTTTTCTGTTTTCTTGTTTACTTTGTCAACTTGTTCTGTTTATCGCGAATGGCTTCACTCGTTCACTTGCTAGGTTGTTCACTAGTTTACTTGTTTCAATGTTCAGTTCTTTACTAGTTGTTTTTCTTTGTTTGCTCTTTTGATAACTTGTCCTCTTGTTCACTCTCCGTATCTCTTATTTGAGCCTGCCCTCTTTATGCCATTGTCATTTATAGGGTCTTGACAATGAATATAATTTTGTAACTATTTTATTGTACTTAATTTTACAGCGTGTGGTGAGAAGAAAGTAGTTCGTTCCCTGAGTACATTTTTCTCAAGAGTTTCTTACAACCTTCTCGATTTCTTGAAACGGCAAGTCCCAAGTCCCACAGAGTCGCGCAGAATTGGAATTCAGTGCTGTCTGGCTTCTTGATGAAGAATTAAAGGATGTGAAGACAACTGACTTCAAGTACATCCCTGAAGGACCAAAAGGACCATTGACTCCACTTCTTGACGTCAACCTTATCGTCAGTCCCATATCAGCAAAGACGCAAAACTACATCGTGGCCCGTTCAATGGAGGCAAGACAGCCCCCGGAATTTACCATCCACAAACAGATTACACTCAATGGTGCATTACGTTCTTACAAGCAGGCCAAAGCCGTTTTGATGTACTCGCGCTTGCACCCAACTGATCAAGGTGGTTTGCAGATTTGTCACATAAAAGAGGTCTTGAAGTTACCTGTTATGGTGGTCTTCTCTATTCTTAGAGGAAACGTGGAAGAAAAGAGGCACGTGACGCATTTGGCTCACTGTGGAATTAAGGCGATCCAGCTGCCACCCAGACTACCCATAACCAAAGTGAAAGAAATCAAACCGATGCCCAACATCGACTACATCTTCCATGGCTACAACTTCTTTTATGGAAGCCCTGTTGTTGATCCACAAGTAGGACGCGACCCTGGAGTCTCTGGTATGCCCATCTTTCAGGCCACCTTCGACCGAGGCTTGACGACCCCTGATCAAAGGTATTTGATTCCAGATGGCATGTCCTTTCTAAAAGCGGTTAGCTGCAGAATTGACTTCAACTCAGCCCAGGATCGCAGTGAGAAAGCTTACATCAAGTCCTTAGCTAACACAGTTGGAGCTGGAGCTTCTTTTCTGGGATTTGGGTTTAAAGCAAGCACAAAGGTGCAAGAGAAGACCGCAGAACTGAGGAAAGTTAGTTACTCGTACGTCATCACCGAAGCAGTTTGTAGTGTTTACACTGGCGCCATCTTCATGGATTTGCCTCCTAAACCCTCGGATGAATTTGTAGCTTCACTGACGAAATGCGAGAAGAACCTATCAGAGGACTGTTTTAGAAGTCTGATTGACAACTTTGGTACCCACTTCTTAACGGATGTCGTCATGGGATCTAAATATGTCGAAGAAAGTTAAATAGCCACTGACGAGTACGCGAAGATGGTATTCGAGGGACTTGACGTGGGAACGGCTGCTGGGTACTCTGGAAGATATTCCGCAGGTGTAACAACAGAGACGGCATCTGAGAAGAAACAGAGGAAAAGATTCGAGTCAGCCCGTACAAGCAAGACCAGCTACTCGTATGGCTCTAATATACCTTCCAACGGTAGTGCCACTGCCTGGGCCTCGAAGAGCTCTGATGATCCCATGCCAATCAACATGGACATCACAGCATTGCCAGAACTCATGACTGAAGAATTCCTTGGTAATACAGGCATCGATTATGAAAAATTGAAGAAGCTTCTGATAGACTACTTGACCCAGTACTGTTCAAAGCTTGTGAATGAAGGAAAAGCAAAAGATTGCATGTCACCGACACGTATTTTGTTATCATTTTGTTGTCAACATTTTGCATCATGTTTGCAAGCATCTCTACTGGCACATTTCCATTTAAACTCGTTTAACCCTTCAGCCGTACTACTGCATTTCTTTACTGGTTCCCAGTGCATTTCTTTAATTAGTTACATTTTCTACCATTTGGTTGTGAACGCATCAAGACTACCCCCAGCATATTTCCGTTTGAGAATGTATTCCAATGAATATAACGAAAACGTAGGGGTAAAGAATGAATGCCAGTTGATTCTTGCACAAAGAAATCTAGATGCCATGGTACAGCAAGACAGGAAGATGTTAGGAAAGCAAAGGGGCCAGCCCTAACCCATAAGTGTATCAAACAGAACATCTATACACTGTTTATGTCCCTACAATAGCCAGAGTACTCACAGAACATAAATTCAACGATTCAAGCAGGACGCATATTTCACTCTAATAGGCACCAGTTAGTCACCACTTTAAAATATAGCGGACGTCCCCTATTTTATGCACCATTCTCCGCTTCAGTTTCATTTCAATTTTTCATCTATTTTTAAGCGTTTGATTCTTTTTCTATCTTGTTAGAGTTTGCCACTAACGGACCAGGTCTAACGACGTTGCTTGCAACCGGCAGTCAAGTCATCGGAATTGATATGATCAACGAGAGCACCATGGCGTTGGTCTATGGTAAGAGAAGCTGGACACTTTCCATTCGATCACTCTCTGAAGAACTGACCTCCAAGCAGCTGATTGACAAAGACATGGCCTATGGTATGGTACTCTGTCGAGGAAGCCGCCGTTTGGGTGTTCTCATCTCTGACAGGGAGACCTACGCCCGCATAGAAATGTACGAAATCAGTGGCGACGGTAAGACCATAACCAAAGAAAGGGACGTCGACCTCCTTAGCATCGGAATGACACAGAAAGACATCAGCGATTTGTACTTTAACAGGCTTTCCTACTACGCCGACGTGAACGGGTTTTTGTTGGCGAGGCAAGTAGATTGGGTCGAGCTGTGGAAGATCGAGAGCATTTGCATCCCCAATGCACAAGTAACAGCCAGACGGATCTTGAACTTACAACCTGCCTGGGTAAACTGCCTAAAAACAGCAGTTCACCTGAGTGACAACTTTTTTGCCATCTCGTTTGACGCTAAAGCGGCCAGTACTCTCAAGGTCGTGGAAGTATTTAGCGAGAGTAGCTACAACGACAGCATTGCCGACTTCAGATGGACCATTCCTCTGGCTTGCGGCGCCTTGTACAAAGACGACAAAGATGCGCTGATAGCTTTGGGAACGCAGATACAGCCTGGCGTGGGAACCGGCATGATGTGAGCGTTTCGTTGGCTGAGAAGCGAGAAGAGGCTAGAGTTCGGATCACACCTGTTGATCAATGATTTCCTGCAAGATGGGTCCGAGCTTGGCGTCCTCTCCGTGTACGGCGACATGGTCTACTTTGCAGAGGAAGGCTATGACGACACTGGAAAGGTCCTGGAATACCAGTTTAGGTACGAGTAGCTACCTGAATGGCTGTCGATGGAACACAAACAGTGATTACAACAAACATTGATCTCGTATTAGGTACTAAACATTTGATTCTTAAATAAGGTAGTTTTCAGGAGACTATTCCGAGGAACATTTTTGTTAGTGTATTGTTCAGTTTACTGGTTCAAGCCAGAGAAAAAGTTTATTTTAAAGGCCAGTCAGCTTGAGATCGCGATCTTGATTACTTGTTTCAGTTCATTTTAAGTTTCGCTTTTTTTGTTGTCTGTTAAGACTCTTTCTTGATTTCTATCATTTCCTTTCCAAGAAATTCTTGAAAAAAAAACACTCTAAGGAATTGATTAGGGAAATATCTTTAATCATTTCGCAAAGAAACCGTATTGCATATGGCCTTAAACGAAGAATATCTGTTTTACTAAGATATCTCTTTCTTTTGGTCACTGAGGGTTCTTTTAGTGAATCTTCCTAAGTGAATAAACTCGTAATCTTCTAATTTTCAACGAGCGATTTCCAATTGAGTGTCTAACATAATCAGTTAATTACTTTGGTTTTGGTTTCGGTTTTGGTTTTGGTAAGTTTTACTACAGCTTGAGATTTGGCTGAGTCATCTAATTGGTAAGTAATTGTTCTGGTTTTGATTTTACGACGCTCAATTGCAAACCACTCTAACACAGCAAAACAATTATCATATAACAAGTTTTTTTCTGTTCTCGAGTAGTTTTGAAGTTCGTTGTTTTTGCTCACATGCCTGTCGATGTCATAGTTAGGCCTTTTTACTAGTTATGCGTGGTATACGATCAAATCAGGCTCCACAGATCTACATTGTAGCACATTTTGTCTGTTTGATAAAATGCTACCACACACCTAGAAAAGACCAGCGCAATCAGTGCTCATTATCTGGGTTGCATCCAAGGCAGTTGCCTTAGAACATGAAACGGCTAGCCTAACATAACATAGTTCAGTTTTAAAAACAAGTCACGGTTGAAGGGCTCAGATCTGGATCTTGATAATTACACTGGTCCAAAATAGCTTGAAGGTCTTTTTTTATGGCTTGTTCGACCTAGGATTTGGCTGGTCGTTTTTAGACGTCTCGTGTCAAAACGTGTGCGAGACGTAGGTTACTGCTGCTAATCAGGAAAGCTCTTTGTCCTATCTTTTATTTTTCAAAGGATGCAGTTGGAAAAATCATAAGGGGAAAAGTTCATAGATGTTTTGTTAATAGTATAAAAAGACTGTGCGAAAAATTTTGAAAAATTCATTTTCTATCCACAAGTGATGAGAAGAATCAAAATAGACTTTACAATTAAACTCTTAATGATTGTGTCATGCTTGCTTTCGATAAGTGAAGGTTGTTATGCTGGTTCTTTCTTGACTGAAGTCTGTTTGTACTTCTCTTTACACGAAAGTTTCTTTTACAAAAGAGAAAATTCAAAAGCTGAGAGTAGGATGAATGAAAATCGCTTGCTCGGGGCAATAATTAGCTGCCTTATTGTTACATTTATCTCCAAGTTTACCTGCGAACACCCTTTCTTCGTTGAAACCTTAACTGCGCGGAGCCGGAAAAAATGGTCACATATCTTACTTGTCTTTAAAAATAGTGCATAGATATTAGCGTTTCGCGACAGAGAGAGGGCAGGAGGAGGCAGGGGAGGGATGAGATAAGGGTCAAAGAGCCAATGGGTGGCTTTGTCACGAAAGCCGTTACATGTGATAAGAGCCTTCAAAGAACATGTCTTGAAAATTTCCTAGTCAAATAGCAAAGCGGGCGAGTTACGTCATGACTCAGACAAGAACTCAGACAAACAAACCGGAATGTCGGACGATTTTCCTAAAACTCTTTCTAAAACAACCGGTGCTCTTACAACACATTTTTGAAACGACAACTTCGCCTAGATTCCCTCTAGTTCTCTCAGAACACGCTGATGTTGTATGAGCCTCGTGGGGGATATAATCATTTGCATTCTATTTTCTGCAACACTTTTGTGTTAATGTTACACAAAGTTCGTGAGTGAAATTGAGCGGAAATTTAAGTAAAGCGAATTTTACAAAGAATGAACCTATAATAGCTAATGCTGTCATGAAAAAAAGAAACGATTTTTATGTTGGTTTGTGTTTCGTCTCCTCTTGTTTTGCGTAAAGCGAGTTTTACAAAGTGAAAGTTAGTAGTTAGTAGTTTTACAAAGTGAAAGTTAGTAGGCAAGTTGACTCACACAGATGGAAATGCCGAATATCTAGGCTTGGTTATACTAATTTCTTAAAATTATTGATGGGGCGAGAGTCTTGCAGTCAAGTTAAATACTCGGCCCGTGTCTCAACACGTTTATGTCGTTGTTGTTGTTGTCCGGCGTTTCTAGAGCAAACCAAGCATTTTTAATCCGCGTTTCAAAACTCTTCCTTTCAACGGCCGACGTGAAAATGGAACCAGTAATTGGAAATAGATTGAAGTTGGATATAATGCATTTCGTAACCCTAGTTGTTTTCTACAGCTTTTCAAAGTTTTATTTAATGTAATCAATACAATCAAAATATTTATTAGGTTAGAGAAAGCGTCATTGGATATCACTGACGAGGTCGTTCCATACTTTTAAGTGTATTAAAATATTAAAAAAAATATATAATCTAACTTCCAAAATGACACGAATGATTCTATGCATCAATAGAAAACACCACGTACAGAAAGAAAGAAAAAAAGAAGGGGAACTAAAGAAGGAAGAAACGAGTATATTTTCGTTACATGTGACATCATTTCGCTAATAGCTCGTGCTATTTCTGTGCTACTCATGAGTTATTGAAGTACGGCTTTTTTGTGCGCGGTTTCTTAAAGCCTGCTTCAGTCTAGACGTATATATAAAAAACATTGACATACACCCCCTCCCCACAGGTATTTCAAGCATTGTCCCACTTAGAACAAAGCCTCACACCTTGCCCACAACTTCCCCCTCCTCTTCCACACGTAATTTTCTTTAAATGTTTTACTATCCATTTTTTTTTTGCAATGATTGCTTTCTTGAAATAATATCCATATTTGATTTTATATCTCATTACACTCTAACCCTTTGAGACGTAAGCCCTTTGAAAAATTGATATGAATTCATTGTTCCTATTATTGTGAAACTTCTTGATCAGGAAGAGAGCATGGAAAAATATTTCCGTAAAGGTTTTCTATATGGAATTCCATGGACAGGAACCACACTTTGCAGAGACTTTGACACCGCTTCTACAATATCAACGGACGAGAGTTCCTGTTAATTGTCACCTCTCTAGCGCTCGTAATATCAAAGCAAATTGAAGGGCCGAAGATCAAAACGCCACAAAAGTGGAAAAGACAAACGGAAATGAAGAGCGAAAAATTAAAAAATTACCTCATGAAAGCAGTTACGTCCCTGGCTGGTCAAATCAGACTGTCTCAGTCCAATCAAAGTTCGGGTTTCTCGATCAGTTTTAAAACTCTCGACAGTTACTTGCTATACAGTGTCACTGTTAAGGTATAGAGATTTTAGATTTTGATTATTCTTGGAGGTCGAACGGATTAAAATAGCACTGGTTGTTGTTATTCATAAACCATGTTTTCGGCCTCAATCACGCGAATGTGTTATTTTTGAGCGCAGGCAGTCCCATATCATTAGATAGCAATACGTAGGGCGCCGAAAAAGTCCAGTGTTTGTTTGGGAAAGCCAACACAACTCTGTAATGAAAAAAGAAATTACTCTGCCACTTAATCATAAAATAAAGCCTCTTACAAAACGCAAAAGAAAACCAAGAAATTCTCTGTTTTCCCTCTTAAAAACTTACTTTGTGCGTAACGATTTTTATCCAAGCGTCGACGCATTTTGGGCCTTTTAGATTTATAAGTGAACGATTCTTAAAACTATCATAATATATCGATAGCCACAAAAAGGTAAGTACGTTACTACGCAAGGTTAGGCATTTAAAAATAGTTCACAAATTAGCCATTGCTGCTGGAATTTTTCAATGAAACTTTCCTTGCGGTGTACCACTTTCAAATGAACAGGAAATCACAAAGATTATTTTTGTGAAAATTCCAACAACTTTTGTTGTTCATATCCACAAAAGAGAAACTAATCCTGAATGAAAGGTGGACAATTAAGCCGCCTGCAAGACTCTGGTACGTCAGAAGGTCCGATATTACAAGTATTTCCTTAGCACGTATCGTTATTAGACTCAGTACCTATTAAAAACATTCCGTATTTAAACAGGTTCACATAGGCTCACATAAATCATATTTAGTGTTAACGTTTATACCTTCGCTTGTGAGTCTTGGCTTGGGACATGAGATGTTTAAACAGCAGAGTGCAGTTGGAATTCAAAGAAACGTAACGATTGAGAAAAATCTCAATTGATTTTTCTATTGTTGTTTGGGCTCAATTCAGTTGTCTTGACGGCAACGAATAGACTCTATTACTAGTGAAACGTCGTTCCGAAAGACTGAACAACGGAGAAAGTCAATGGAACATCCATCGATTTCTTTCTGTAGATAAAGAATTTAAGTGCGTTTTCACGCCAATCGCTGGGTTCTTCGCAAAACTGGATTGCGCTAGTTCTTTCACAGAGTTGTATTTTACCCGAGAGCACTGAAAAACAGAAGATTGGTTTATGCGCATTATATGGTAAGTTTTCTCATTGTGACTGATCTGTAAGTCTGTTTATCTTTTTATTAGTTAACTTTATTTTATTTGGGATTAATTTTTGGGCAACGATAAGACATAAAGAAGTGAGGAAAAAAACGATTTCCAGAAACAAATTACAGAATACAGCGACACTTATAAATATCATAAAGGAAAGTTTCTGGATAGAGAGATTTTTCACTTAATAACATAAAGTGAATGTAAACCTTTCCTTGTTAAACTTAGAATTATCACGTTACGTTATGAAATGTGTACCACCGACAAGACATGCAAGCCAAAGCCAACACAGTGTGTAGTTTCTTAGGACGTCAGTTATTTTCATATGGATATATAATTTTTGCATTTATATGACGAGGAATGAAGGATTTATTCGTGAGAACAAACTCATTTAGGCATTGGCCAAATTTATTTCGTTTATTGTTGGTGGTGATCTTAGACGTTTGAGAAAATATTTTCAACTGTACAACCACCAAGCAAACATAAAATTATATCCACTAAACATTCTTTAAATTCCTAGTCTAGTTGTATCAATATATGACCATTCACTTTGGTAATTCCAGTATTATAAATGCGTAAGGAGAAACTATGATATAAAAAGGTATTGGTTGAAGAACTTTACAAGAAACGAATATTTAAGCATTTGAATAGGATTGGTTAGATAAGAATTCTGTCAAAGCAATTTACAAGAAGCTCAAATTTGGGATATTGTTTACTTAAAACGTATAATTGAACAAAACACTTCTAGACTACTTCTCTAAAAGATAACTAGGAAAAAAAAACCGTTTCTTTTTTGGTCACATTATCACTTGAATTCCAAACGATAATCTCAGTGTAAGTCCTAAAAATACCAATGCAATGAGATCGAAGCAGGTTGCTAGCGAAGTGTGCTGATGAATCATCGAATTCTCACAGCTCCATCAAACTAGATGTATTGAAATCAGGTGGAGAATTAATTTTATGATCTCGGAGTCTGATACGATAAGTTATTAGTTGCTGTAAGTTGATGCTAATTGAACACAAAAAAGAGTAATACAAAGATGTTTTATTTTTTTAGTCAGTTCGTTGGGATTCCAGCTTAATCTTCGTTTAGCAGTGAGCGGTTATAAAAGAAAACGGTGTTATTTTTAGTGCTCTTGAAAAAAGGGTTGATATTTGAATACCCAGTACAGGAAATCCGGCAGCGGTGGTCAACTGTAGAAAGCTCTCCGTCGCATATTTGAATATCAACGTAATGCAATCTGAGCGGGAAAAGAAGACCAAATTTAACAGCAATCATATTAACAATTTTCACATTTTTGTGTTTGTTTTCTTCTTTCCAGGTTTATCCTACCCAACTTCCTGTAAACCATGTTTCCGAGCAACCCAGAGCATGGAAACACTACAGTCGACGTCCACCCTTCGCTGTCGCCAAATCTAGCTTCGTGTATATCAGTCATTGTTATAAATTTTCTATTGAGTATCCTTGGAACACTTGGAAATCTTGTGGTATTACTGGTTATTTCAGTCAACATTCGTCTCGCTACACCATCAAACCTGCTTCTCGCGAACTTGGCTACTGTAGATTTTATCTGCATGGCTTTTGTTGCGCCTAGTTCTATTTACAGACAGTTGTGCCGTAAGCTGCGTTTTTGCCACTTATCGGAGATGACTGTACTTGCTTTTCGAGGTCTTGGACAGTTCGTTGTCGCTGCCGCCGTCTCGAGTTTATTTGTAATCGCTGTGGACCGCTTTTTAGCCATTTCTTTTCCATTCAAGTATACGTCTATGATGACAAAACCGCGTACATTATATTGCATCTGCCTAACTTGGTTCGCTGGGGCGCTAATAACTTTTGTTTTCATGGGTCTAAACTTTGTCTATATTCAATCAGCCTACTGCACTCTATTTATCTTGGTGACAATCTCTCTGTACATTCATATTTTTTTGTTTGCGTTGAAGAAGGAAAGGCAAATCGCTGCTTTACAGATTGCAAACGTAAAAAGGGCCACCAATTTTTTGCACGAGCGCAAGTCGACAAAGACGATGGCAGTTATCTTGGGTGTCTTTACAGCCTCTTGGGTTCCAGCAGTGGCATTTTATGCAGTTGTTTCGCCAGAAGATCCAAGATTTATCACTATTCAAAGTTGGATAAATACGATATATTTCTTGAATGCGACTTTAAATCCATTTATTTATTGCATTCGGAGTGTGAACTTTCGTACGAGGGTAAAAAAACTGGTGAAGTCTTCTATGATACGATTTAGTCTATAATGAAGGGCCTTTTTTCTTCGCAGCTTGCAAATATAAAGGCAGTGCTAAACTTTCTCTGGACTCTTCAAATACTTCACACGAGAGGTCTGGGTTTAATTTAACGAGTAACAACATATTTGTAATGGTAATAGGACTGAGTGGAGTCAAATTCGGTCTTTAATCATACAAGTCATAACAAAATCGGACGACCGCGCAGCCGGAGTCCGATTTGTTTACTACGAGTATCAGACCGAATTGGACGACACGAAGTCTTATTACCAATTAATCATAAAAAATACAATTTCCGAGAAAAGAAGAATAGCCAAGTTATAAAAGAAAGGGAAAAATTGCATTAAAAGACTGACAAAGGAGCCGTAAATTGTTTCATGTCGCTTTGAAATTGAGATTGGTTGATTTAAACTACAACTTTGAATTTGGTGCCTTATTGAACTGTCCGATAACAAACTGTTTGATAACAAACTGTTTGATAACAAACTGTCCAATAATAACTTGGCAAGTGAATTAGTGGAAAATAGCAGTTTTTTTAACCAATCACAATCGAGGAAATTGTAATTTTTATGATTGTATTCAAAATAACACAACTATTATCCTACGTGGCGACAATCGACGAGCGACGAGCGAGTTACCGGACGCAGGCGACCCATTTTTGGCGCCAAAGTAAAAGACAAGGACAATAAATGTTTTATATTTTTCCCTTTTTTTCGATCTGATATGTTTTCCCTATCCGTAACATCCAAAGCTGTCTTCAATGAGAAAACAATATTAACAAACATTGACGTCAGGACAGTACAGTTTTTTTTTTTCCGTCAGCTGCTAAATCCTGATTGGTCGATTCAAATTTCAAGCGCCAAGCCGTATGCAAGGCTTGGGGAACGGGGCAACAGAGGAACGGGAGAACAGGGGAACGGCGAAACAGGGGAACAGGGGAACGGTGGAACAGGAGAACGGCGAACAGGGGAACGGGAGAACAGAGGAACGGGGCAACAGGGGAACAGGGGAACAGGAGAACAGGGGAACAGGGGAACAGGGGAACAGGGGAACAGGGGAACAGGGGAACAGGGGAACAGGGGAACAGGGGAACAGGGGAACAGGGGAACAGGGGAACAGGGGAACAGGGGAACAGGGGAACAGGGGAACAGGGGAACAGGGGAACAGGGGAACAGGGGAACAGGGGAGCAGGGGAACAGGGGAACAGGGGAACAGGGGAACAGGGGAACAGGGGAACAGGGGAACCGGGGAACAGGGGAACAGAGGAACAGGGGAACAGGGGAACAGGGGAACAGGGGAACAGGGGAACAGGGGAACAGGGGAACGGGGGAACGGGGGAACAGGGGAACAGGGGAACAGGGGAACAGGGGAACGGGGAAACAGGGGAACGGGGGAACAGGGGAACGGGGCAACAGGGGAACAGAGGAGCAGGGGAACGGGGGAACAGGGGAACGGGGGAACGGGGAACGAGGGAACGGCGAAAAATGAAACGGAGAACAGGGGAACGGGGGAACGGGAGTATGGGGGAACGGGGGAACGGGGGAACGAGGGAACGGGGGAACGGGGCAACAGGGGAACAGAGGAGCAGGGGAACGGGGGAACGGGGGAACGGGGGAACGGGGGAATGGGGGAATGGGGGAACAGGGGAACAGGGGAACAGGGAAACGAGGGAACGGCCAACCATGAAACGGAGAACAGGGGAACGGGGGAACGGCGGAACGGGAAAACGGGGGAACCGGGAATGGGGGAACCGGGAATGGGGGAACCGGGAATGGGGGAACCGGGAATGGGGGAACGGGGGAACGGGGGAACGGGGGAACCGGGGAACGGGGGAATGGAGAACAGGTAAACAGGGGGCGGGAGAACAGGGGAACGGTGAACAGGAGAACAGGGGAACAGGGGCATTTATTTCAAGGAACAAGACATATTTTCGGGACCACAAAAATAAAATAACACATAATATATAAATACAGTAGAACCACGGTAACTCGAACTCTGAAGGGAAACGAAAAACAGTTCGAGTTAGTGGGGATTCGAGTTATCGGGGTCGATTGAATGTCCAGCTTGCCAGGTTAATAATTGATAGTTTACTGATTTTTCAGTACTTTAGTATACAGTACAGTGCAGATAACACTTATCTCTTCAGAAACTGTAAAACTGTGACAGCTAAAGGCACCGCATCTGGTATGAATCAAAAGATCGCGAAATGACTATCAATTATGTGAACGGTTGGTTGCACTAATTAAAATCAAACTGCTGAAGTGTTAGTTTTGAGCGTTTTTACCGATTACACGACAAGAAAAGCTAATGAGATGGCATCCGTGGTGAGTTATGAGCCGGAAAAAATTCGAGTTATCGGGGTAAATTTTGACCAATGAAAACGAAATTTAGTTCGAGTTAGCGGGGAATTCGAGTTATCCGAGTTCGATTTATCCGAGTTAAAATGACTGAAAAGTGGGGTCAAATCCAACTCGGGAAACGATGGGACTTAGTTCGAGTTAGCGGAGGAGTTCGAGTTATGCGGGATTTTACTGTAAAAGAAAAGATATTTACAATACAGTTTATTGTTTATCGGTTTTAGTATTAAATATGGCTGTTTGGCTTTAGAAAACATAAAGAGTTTAAAAATGATTTAAGGTTATATGAAAGATGGACAACCTCAAGAAAAAGATTTTTTCAAAATCAAGTGAAGTCAGAATTTAATTGCAAAGAGCACCATTCCGTCAGACGGATTGAAAGCAAACTCTCGGCTAAAAAGGCACCTAGATATTACGTAGTGACGTCATCTGCTGCAATTGTGTGAATCGCATCAGCCAAACAGCTTGTAGTTGACAGATATCACTAAATCGCAAGGCCTAATAAAACGAGTATCACTACTGCACTAAAGATGTGTAACAGAGGTACATCTTGAAAGCTTCAGGGCATCTTTAGCTATTTTTAAAACTTTTGGGGTGTGAGAATGGCAAAAGCTTTCTTTTTATATATAGTCCTCTCTCTACGAACTGAAGATATATTTTTCTGCAATTGAAATTGTCCTAACATGGCAACAACCAGAGCAGAAAATTGCAACTCTTAGCAGTGAGCTAAGCCGTGCGTAAAATTACTTGCAGTTCACCACTAACAGAAATTTCATTGGTCATTCAGAAATCTCGTCATATCAGTAAAAGTTCTTTAATGGTATTGCTCTTTAACAATTACAGTTCGTGAGCTCGATATATGTCATTCTCTTCGTCTTCTCAGGAATTCAGTTATCTGGTAATATATTTAAATCATCTTCCGAGACTTCAGAAAAACGAGCAAACGTCGCCATGTTGCAGACGACCTCAGCGCTTGTATTAGAGCGTAATTGGAATTTAGGAACCCGAGAGAGAATTAAAAAGAATTACATGACACTCGATTTCAGTCTGCTGCTCAGGAGGTGAGCCCGCGGTCCTCCCCCAGGTTGTTTGGGCAAGAACTTCATGCTAGCCCACATATAGGTTGTTTGTCATTTACCAGAAAATTCCGGAAATGTCGTTCAGAACGTAAACGCTAAGACAATTTTGCTCGACCGACCGGAACATTTTGGAGATAATTGGAACGTCTTAAGAGGTAGTCTAAAATTTCCAACCGAAATATCCGAGTGGAAAATGTGCTTCTACCATTTGCTATTCTTCGCTGCTATCTTGGAATTATGATCAGATCGATTTCGGCCTAGGTTCTGTTGGTTAAATTGTCAGTAAGTGGTAAATGACAAATCCGAACGCAACTTACCATCAATAATTTTTGCTTACCATTTGCACAATCGTTGACGAACCGGTGTCTTCTTGTAAATGGTAAGCCGAACCTCAGCTTCTTGGGACTCGAGAGAACGATCCTATATAGACTCCATATGTGAGAAGGTATCCAAAGTTCCAAAGAAACTCATGTTTTCCTCAAGTATTGAAAACACCGATTAGCGAAAACTCTTCCACGAAGTCTCGTTTTATAATTCATTTCGATTTAACTCCCGTATTAAGGCCCTGTCCACTACATAGGGGGAATTTGAAAACGCAGCTTGTACGGTTTGGTCGATCTACCGTCTACGCTAATCCGTCTCGAAAACGGAGCTTTTGGAAAACGTTCTTCAAACCGGAGGAATTTGAAAACGCCGGCTTTTCGATTTCGTGTGGACAGAAAACATTTTGAAAACAGACCTTTTCGTAAACGATGGCGTTACGATAATCATGTAGTTTACACTTTTCGTTTCTTTTCACTGTGTAAAGAAACGAAACCATCTTTTAGCCACTTTAAGAGAATTTTATTAAATAAATATCAAACTGTGAAAGGCAAATTTCTTTTAAATCGAATGAGACCAATTCGTTTAGGAAAAAATGGAGAATGTTTGAGGAAACGATTCTTTAAAGATCAAGTCCACAGTTATGTTAAATTACGTACTATATGTAAACTGTAACTGTGTAACTGTGAAAATAACAGGAAAAAAAAAAATGAAATGTAAGAAGTTGCCTGGCAATAGTTGCGGTGTTGTAAAACTATTATTATTAACTATTGTTAGCTATTATTACTATTAACTATTGTATATTTGTATTGTATGTATGGCAATGTAATGGATTGTATTGTCAATAAATAAATTAAAGTTAAAAAAAAAAAAAATAATGTAGTTTGCTTGACCGAGTTTTCCTCAAACACAAATCCAAAATGATCGGTGATTGTTGCGTTTTTAAATTCCTCCGGCGAAGTGTGGACGGAAAACATTTGATGCGTTTTCAGAGTGAAAACGCCGTTTTCAAATTGTTGCGGAGTTGTGTTGATTAGGCTTAGTAATACGTCTGGTAACATATTTTTTTGTGTAAAGGAGATATCCGAGCAGACGGCATGGGAAACAAACATGAGTGATTTTTCTCACACTCATCACAAATAAAACGCTATCAAATCCCAAACTTTCAAGGTCAAAGGCATAGAGAAATATTGAGCCTGTAACTGCGTTATTAGCGCAATATAAGCGTTTATTAACAAATATTAAGACACGAAATTTTTTACTCTAAACAGTATTTTGGCCACTTACAACCAACTGATATTGCCACTTCAAGCCGCTTAGCTTTAATTTTTTTCTCTGTTGCTTTGGTTAAGTGCCAGGGTTCTATTCGAAAAGCTTATCCTTGCATCTTTCTACGGAACTGTTGGAAATTAAAACTAGAACATTTTTTATGTTGATGTGACGAACTTTACGCAGCTCGATACGGAAGCCAACGTAATGCACATAAACCAATTCAGTGGTAATGCAGTTATGAAGTTTTGTTGGCTTTCTTTTTATCAGAATAAAATTGGCAAAAGTCAGTCTGCAGAATGGAATAAATTAAACGGTATTTCAGTTTACTGTGTAACAGATCAATAGACCTCGAAAGACTTTACGTGGCCGTCAGTTGTGCGGTTTGTGAAGAATAGAAGCCGAGAGTTTAATATAGGGTTATTTCAAGAAGCCATAGATTTTGTAGAAAGCAACGATATTGCTCACTGGGGCACTACGTGATGCCGTTCAGTTTCAGTCGGGAGTAAGAGGAGCTTAATTTAGAGAAAGCAAATCGTCAACAACTGCAGGCGAATCAAGTCTTTCCAGTGCTTTCACGGCCAGTCTTGGCAGGTAAGCTTCTCTTTCAGTTAATATCAAGTTCTGGTCAGTTAAATTCTCCCTTTGGTATATGAATCTATTTTACGTCAAGTAAACATCTTAAAGTGTTTACTATTGAAAGCGAACAGACAACATAGACGGTAGTGAAAAACGCATTTGTCGGTTGATCTTAGAATTTAAGAGCCGCATAATATTGAAAGGAGCAGTAACAAAAACATAACGACATATAGAAAAGATCAGCTTTTTCCTTACGTCGTTATGTTGCTATCGGACGGGATTACACATAACATAACGTCCTTCTTCTGTCATCATGGTATCTCGTTAATGTCGCTAGCGTGTCGCTAGCGTGAATTAGGCTTTAGACAAATTGCTAGTAATTTATTCACGAACAAAAAGTATTATCGTAAGGTTCATGCTATATATAAACCGTCAATTTTTGGTTCAAAACTTATTACTTTCATGTAAAATTACCTATAGCGAACACTTGTTCAGTCGGCCGTTTAATTTTAAAACGGGATATTACGCTTCTGTTCTGGTCATTGCGTTGGCATTGATGACGCACGTGACCCAAATTCTCGTGGCTCCCTGCATGGAGGGTAAACAAAAGCATAGCCTATAATGAGACGACCATTAATAATTAAGATTGTTTAAGGACGTTCGCGCCCAAAAACTTCCCACACACAGATTTTTTTAAAACTTTGACTGACGGTAGAAAATGATAAGATTAGATAAAAAACGTAAAAAAAATCGGGGGTCACCGAACTCGTTTTCAAGATAAAGCGTAGCTCAGACCATAGCATTTCTACGATTCTCAGTCATTCGAGGCGATTCTGGCCGGATTCATTACTATCGGCATATATTTAAGTTGAAGAATCATCTCTAAGCCATGAGTGTTTAACACGGCTTATATAGGCCTAATTGATAGATCTTTGCTACATATGTCATTAAATCTGCTAGAATTAGCCTTAAAAAAGACAACTTCTAAGTCACGCACAGCTGTCTCCATGTACCAATTCGACCCTTTTTTAATAGTATATGACAAATAATTACAACTTCCCACACACAGATTTTTTTGGTTTTTTAGTATAATGTAGAGAGTTAAAAAAGGAAGTGATCTGCCGAAAAAAAAGTGGGGGTCACCGAGCTTCCAACAAAAATATTCGCACACCAAGTTAACGCAAAGGTCATCAGCTCTATATTTTGTTAAGTTTTCGACTCGGTGCGCGCGCTTGAAAATGACGTGGCACGCGCGTGACCAATGAATAGCGTGCGCACTAGAGATGCGCAGTAGCAATGGGCGCGAACGTCCTTAAGATTAGTAACAACTGTAGGTTCTTATACACCCTGTGATTAGCTTGCAAAGGAGCCATAATAACATGAAGTTATGAACATATTTTGTAATTATACCCGAAATCAAGTGAAGATAACATAATTGTCTACGTGATCGTAATCACTGTTCCACAAGGCTGGGTTAATGATGAGTTGTTATCTATTGTTTTATTTTTTTTAGTTGTTTAATGCAAAAATAAAACAGGAAGTTAAAGAGAACAAGTTGCTCTTTTGCGTTGAGGGCAAAAGAAAACAATATGGATTAACTATCAATTAAAAACTGGAATCGATGTAAAACAAAATCTTTGTCGTATGACGTAAGCTCTTGATGGATGATTCCAATGGCTCGGTGGGTTTTAATACGCGTGTGGTATTGCATTGTCAGTAATTATGATCATAACTATTTCAGGTAAATACTTTTACTTATTCTATTCTGCTCATCCAAATAACCTAAGCCAGTCCTTCCGGTTATTTTGAGGTTTGAACTTGTCGATAAAAGTTGATCAGAGAATGACGGCAAAGTTAATGAAAACAGCGCTTTTTTCACTGCAATCGCTTCAGCCTTGTTAGGATTAATTCGTTTTATCAACGAGTTGGTATGTTAATGTTTGTCACTGGAGGCAGACGTGAAGTCAAGTAAATCCGTCAATTATTCGGCCAGGTAATCAAGCATATCAATGAATCATGCCTATGTAAAGTAAAAACAAGCTATTTTTGTAAACCACCATGTATATTCGAATATTGCGAGGTTATTTCCGCGGTCAAGGGCACTGACAACATACTGTTTGTCAGAGAAACACGGCACGATTGTTTAACTCCAGAGCAGTCAAACTCTCATAAACGGCTGTTTCATCAAAAGACGAGAAAAGAACGAGTAGACGACCAAACGAACATATAGGAAACCCATTTCATACCATTACTTTTAAACGTAACAATTGAACTGGAAACCTATTTTCATTTTAGCAATTCAAAGAGGTATGGACATTCATTTACTGTGGGTTTCATATTCATACTTTGTAACTTTTCACTTACCATCTATTCAGGGCCGTAGCCAGAAAAAAATTTTGACTGAGACAATGTCTATGAATAACTTATGACTGAGGCAATCAGTCCATAGTTGAGTTCTCTTCCGAAGTATTAGGTACTATAAACAACAAAAGCCAAAGAAATGACCGAGGCAAGTGCCTCGGTTGGCCTGTTACTAGCTACGGCGGTGCTATTAGTTAACGAATAAAATGCTTTCCTCTTTCCGTTTTCAGATCTGGCTTAATGATGTACTCTAACGCCACACATGTCATGCCAACAAACGCTACCCGTTATATACCGAGTTTATTGACTGGTTCAACAGTCATCGTTGCTGATGGACTCATTGCGATCGTAGGAACGGTGGGAAATCTACTTGTATTAACAGTCATTTTCGTCCACATTCGTTTGTCGACCGTCTCCAACATCTTAATCGCGAACCTGGCGTCGGTGGACTTACTCACCGCGTTCGTACTTATACCGGGTGGTCTTTACAGGCACGTGTGCAATCGAATGGGGTACTGCCGAGTCAATAAGGTATTCGTGTTGAGTCATCGTATACTCGCTCAGTTCGTGGTCACCGCTGCTTCAACGAGTCTATTTGTCATTGCCATGGAACGCTTCATCGCGATTGCTTTTCCATTTCGTTATAAATCATTGTTCACTCGAAAGCGCGCCATTGCATGCGCTCTCCTGACTTGGACCTTGGGCGCTCTAATTACTGGTATTTTTCACGGTTTGAACATCGTATACATTCAAGTTATTTACTGCATCCTTTTAATACTGGTTACTTTCTTCCTTTACATATACATTTTCTCCATTGCCTTAAAGCATGAGAAAAAAATTGCTGCAATGCAGGGCGGTTTTAGCTCTCGGACCGCTCAACTCCCATGGGAGCGCAAGTCAGCCAAGACCATGGCCATCGTTTTGGGCGTATTCGCACTTTGTTGGGTTCCCTCCGTGGCATTTTACTCAGTGGTTAAACGAAATGATTGGTTGTATCCTAGAATGCAATTCTGGATGAACACGCTTTACTATTTAAACGCCGCATTAGACCCATTTATTTACTGTGTCCGGAGTGAGAAGTTTCGTAAATCGGTGAAAAAGCTTTTTAAATCAGTGATTGGTGCCCATTCTTAAAGTGGCAATATCATTCTTAAAGTGGCAATATCACTCAAGTTACCGCTATGTTGTAGTTCACAGTTTAACTCTTGGTACAATTTAGTATTTCCTTTGTTCTGGTGTATGGTAATACATATGATAATGTATGAAAGGAAAGGAAAATACTAAACATTTTTAAATTGCATGTACCAAGTTTATTAATATCTTGAACCGATAATCTTGTTGTATTTGGCGCCTCTACTTAGTCATCGTTTTAAAATTTTAGCACTGCAACAAAATACCAGTGATAGCCCCTTTAAATTTGTCGTGGGGATCACACGCATTATTGGGCCGTCTTCGAATTCTCGTTATTGGCTTGGAACTAGCTTGCAATGGAGGCTCATTAGAGGGAATATCATTAAAAAGAAATTAATGTAATTTGCCTTTGAGCACACTCCCCGTATTAGCCTCAGTTGCAAGCTAATTCCAATCCAAAACAAATTAACAAATAGGTTTAGGCCAGCCTAAAAGCGCAGCTCCTGGGCAGGGTAAGGTAGAATTTAAGTATTGTAACTTTGCGATGAGGTTTTCTGTATATATTGTGGAGCGTTCTGCTTTGTGTTTTAATAATCACAAAATACACAAAACAAAAGCAGTGAAAAACATTTGTATAGAGGGTTAACTTCTAATCCTGGATTAGTGTTAACCAGCTTCCGAACAATCCGGCCCTGTTGTCACACGATCTAATCGAGCTCTTGGTCAACTTAAAAAAAAACACGTGACCACGATGAGCTATAAACGTAAGCCCGCGATATGATAACGTAATACTGGTCAGCGGATACCTTGTTTTGACAGGTGTCAATTGACCATAACATGGATGTCCAATATCAAAGAAGGACGCTATAAACCTAGGGTGTATGTTTCTGTCAACCTATTAGCTGGAGTATGGCCGCCATCTTGCGCGACTCCGTCTCCGTCGCCATCGTCATCGTCGTGCGTAGGCGCCCAAGAGCAATATCACTAGCCACGATAACCATGGGAAAATCAATTCATTAGTATTCCTATATGGGCATAAGGCTCCGCTTGGCGGTCCTTCGGGCCGCTGGAGCTCCATTATAATTGAATCTGCGGCACTTGATATGATTTTCTTAATTTTCAGAGGTTATATAACAAGACAGTTCAGAAACAAAAACAAGACGGTAGATTGAGGCAGCCCAGTAGCTCAGGGCATCTTCAAAATACATTTCTAAGCCTTAGGGTACTGTTTATTAACACCCCCCCCCCCCCCCATCCCTTAATAAAATTAATTC
>OZ026597.1:3619393-3639393 GCA_964020085.1 Micromussa lordhowensis
CAGTAAACGTTGTTTGAATTGAATCTCCGCAAACGGATCTAGCGCGCTAAGATTATACTGCCGCCGCTTTTTTAGAAGAATTGAAGTGCAAGCCAAAGTAATTTTAGAACCAACTGCGTAGTTGACCATTATTTTTTCGCTAGATTTTCCAGATGAGGTAGTTAACAAAAGGAATATGTGAAAGAGGGGTAACTTTCTAAAGAAACTGTGTGAAATACTTGTTTTCAAGCGTGTAGGAAACAGCTATAGCATTTCACCCACAATTTTCATTGCGCCAATTATTTATTGACCAAGATAAAGCAACTAATCATAAAAAATTACAATTTCCTCGATTGTCATTGATTAAAAAACTCCTATTTTCCACTAATTCACTTGCCAAATTGTTATCGGACAGTTTGTTATCGGACAGTTCAATAAGCCAATCACATTCAAAGTTGTAGTTTAAATCAACCAGTCACATTCAAAGTTGTAGTTTAAATCAACCTCTCAATTTCAGAGCGACATGAAACCATTTACGCCTCCTGTGTCAGACTTTTAATGCAAATTTTCCCTTTCTTTTATGACTTTTCTTCTCGGAAATTGTATTTTTTATGATAAGACTCGATGTCTCAGTTTTAATCTGGCAAACCTTAAAAAAAGGACATGCTTATCATAAAATAAGTGAATTTTAGAGGAAAATGTTATTCATATTCGTGAAAATGTTTATTCATACTCGTGATAACAAAATCGGACTCCCGCTGCGCGGTCGTCCGATTTTGTTATCACTTGTATGATTACAGACCGAATTGGACTCCACTCAGTCCTATTACCATTACTAATTACCTACAGTATTATGTGTTGAACGGGATAACATTTTCCTCTAAAATTTACTTACTTTACGATAATCATGTCCTTTTTTAAGTTTTGCCAGATTAAAACTGAGACATTGACATAAACTGGCGTGTTTTCAGAGCGATGACACGATAATTCGTTAAATATGACCTAGACTATATGGAAGAACACTACTCTGAAGTTTGTGATTTATGATATCAAAACACTACAATATTGAGCCTTACACTCCAGGAAAAAATTAGAAGAAAATGGTAGAACTCTTTTATCCAAATTTGTGTCTGAACATTGTAAAAGCGTTCAGTTAAGAGCATAACTAGTATCTATACATTAATGCTGCTAGTCAGTACCTAACAGCACTCTTTTAAAATTAAACTTACCTGCAGTTTTTCTTGATATTGAAACATACTTGCTTTGGAGAAGCCACGTTGAGGCGTAAATGTGCTTTAAAATATACTGAAATACGCAAACATACATGTAGCGAAATGGCGTCGAGTCCACTCTGCCATTGACTCACTCAAATGCCAAGGTGAATAAATTCTAATTAAGCCAGATTCGAACCAACAAAACAATTGATGGAACATATGGAACATCTGGTTAGACAATTGACCGAGCATCCGCCACGGTAATCGGCACCGATGCGTTGAAGACTGCCATTTTTGTATCATCTTGACGTATTGGCTAAACTTGATATAACACAGTAAAAGGTTTGAACCCAGTTTTTTCTTTGACTTTATTATTTTAACCCACCTCTTCTCGTCATTCACGTGTTTCCATGCGGACTTTGAGGTGGTTTTGGTATTCCCATAAGGCCGCTTACACTCTAGATCTCTATCATTTACATTATTTGTTTCTACATTTCTGGTTTGCTTTCTTTTTTCTTTCAAACTTTGTCAACAATTTACCATAGTCTGGAAAGTTTGGAAGTTTTTTCTCACAAGACATCACCATCGGCAGCAACATAAAAATTATTCTCTCCAAATTATGCGACATCCCGCAGTTACATATGTGCACTGATTTTGTGTTATCACCACGCGATATCGGTGATTAAACTATCCATAATCTCCCGAAGATGAGCCCTTATTTCCCAGTGATTTCTTTTATTTGCTCTGATTTGGATTAGCTATAGCAATCATTGGCGGCTAACTTGCATCAGCTGAATACCGCGCTCCACTCTTAACTACTTAACCCTATCCTGAGCCAGATTTACCGCCAGTTATATAATAGTAGAGCTTTCGATGGTTATAATATGAGAGTTAATTTCATAAAGTTTTGGTTAAAAACAAGAAAAACAATTAAGCGCGCCTTAAGTTATTAATCCAGACAGAGTAATCAAAGTTATCGACAAAGCCAGGAGCCATGGGCTCCTGACAAAGTTCAAGTTTTCGAACCTTGTGTCACCTTGTCTTTCACTCGTTTTCCTACACATCAAACAACACTGATGACACGTGACAGTCGGGGATTGTGGTTATATCTCAAAATTTCGGTCAGTTGAGAAAATGTGTAAATGAGGTTCTGCTGAACGAGTCTTTCGATGGTATGCTGTTCTGCTTTTAGAAAGATGACTGGACGTTTTTTTTTATATTACTTAACACATCAAGTTCAGACGATACGTCAAGATGAGACAAAACTAGCAAAGTGTTCCGACCACTTTGCTAGTTTTGCGTTGGCAACGCATCGCTGCTGATTGGCAGATTATCGATTACCCGTCAAACAAGTTTCATGCGTCAATCATCAATTGTCAAATTTGGCTGAACTAAGCCGAACAATGGCATATAGAACAGTCAAAAGACTTGCGCGTAAACAGCTACATTTGAATCATGTGGTGTGAGAACGAACAAGAGGAGTAATAAACCTAAACATCGAGCGCGAGAAACATAAGCTCGATCAGATATATGCAAGAAACATAAGAACGACTCTAGACAAACGTATAGCTTTCTCGAAGTAAAGCTACGGCGTCTCCGAAGAAAAACGTAAAAGTACAAATATGATTTCTGTGATAAGAATCTACATACTGTACTTGCATGCAGTTTTAATCAAACAGCAGGGCCCGGCGTCACACTATATGATGCAAGTCATTGTTCACGGTAAATGTCATATTTTGTCCCTTGAAAGCAAACTCTTGGAGACATATCTTGCATTAGAAATGAGCCTAAGTGTCAAACTCTGCAAAGCGACATGGTGATAACAGCCGAAACTATGCAGACCAATGACCTCTAAATTTGCTATAGCACAGTCTAACGGCTCAGCTCTACTAAAAATTGCTCTTTATAACACAACATGAACTGAGTGCCCTTTATAAACACGAGTGAAGAAACGACAAGGTCGAGAGACCGAACAGAGAACTGCAAATGTACAAATGTCACGAACCGTAGGAGTCGTGTAGGCTAGTCAACCTCATTTTACACTCACCGCAAATTTACAGTTAGTAACTTTTGAACTTAGAAGGCTAGACATTATTATTGTTATTACCTACAACAATTTTAATTAATGCTCTTCTCTCCCACGGTGATAAAACGTTTAATTACGACAAAGACTTTCATGCAATCAAACAAAAAAGAGTAGTTGGCATTGATGAGGCTGGGCGTTTGAATCACGCTATTCTTTAACTAAACCTTTCTATTTAAAACCCAGCCTTACGTAACTAAAGCTAGCTGCTTCGAAAGACCCATGCCGTGCCGTTGTACCTCATTGTTTCGAATGTCTTAATGCTTGAAATGTAAATCACTTCTTCAATTCGTTTTACCTTAACACTCGATACGAACAGTGCTTCGTGCGTTTATTGTAGAGTCGATGGTTCTTTTAGGTCATGGTTAAGAACGTTGATATTGCTTCTACTCAATTTTTTTTGTTTGACTTTATTATTTTAATAGACCTCTTCTCGTCATTCACGTGTTTAGCCACGCGGACTTCAAGGTGGTGTCACGTGGTGGTATTCCCATCAGGCCCTTACACTCAAGATCTCTATCATTTACATTATTTGTTTCTCCATTTCTGGTGTTTTCTTTGCTTTCTATTTTTTTTCACTATTACACCTCCAAAATAATCTCTGAGACTTAGTTGACTAACTTTTGATAACAATTTACCATTGCCTGGAAAGTTTGGAAGTTTTTTCTCACAAGACATCACCAGCAGCAGCAACATAAAAATTATTCTCGCCAAATTATGCGACATCCCGCAGTTACATAAGTCGACTGATTTTGCATTATCACGACGCGATATCGGTGATTAAATTATCCCTAATCTCCTGAAGCCCTTATTAGCCCTTATTTCCCAGTGATTTCTTTTATTTGCTCTGATTTGGATTAGCTATAGCAATCATTGGCGGCTAACATGCATCAGCTGAATACCGCGCTCCACTTTTAACTAAAGACTACTTAACCTTATCCTGAGCCAGATTTACCGCCAGTCATATAAAAGAAGAGCGCTCGATGGTTATAATATCAGAGTTAATTTCATAAAGTCTTAGTTAAAAAAACAATTAAGCGCGCATTAAGTTATTAATCCAAGCAGAGTAATCAAAATTATCGAGAAAGTCAGGAGCCATGGGCTCCTGACAAAGTTCAACTTTTCGAACCTTGTGTCACCTTGTCTTTCACACGTTTTCCTACACATCAAAACAACACTGATGACACGTGACAGTCGGGGATTGTGGTTATATCTCAAAATTTCGGTCAATTGAGAAAATGTGTAAATGAGGTTCTGCTGCACGAGTCTTTCGATGGTATGCTGTTCTACTTTTAGAAAGACGATTGGACGTTTTTTTTTTATATTACTTAACACATCAAGCTCAGACGATACGTCAAGATGAGACAAAACTGGCAAAGTGTTTAACGTATCGCTGCTGATTGGCATGCAGATTATCGATTACCCGTCAAGCCTGTTTCATGCGTCAATCATCAGTTGTTTTGCTAGCTCAAATCTGGCTTAGAATTCACTCGCCGCAAATTTACAGTCAGTTAGTTGAGTGAGTCAGTGACAGAGTGGACTACAGCAGCTCAATCTAATTGCTTTATTTTCGAGTGACATTTTGAAGCCCGTTTACGCCTAAACATGGCTCTTTCAAAACAAGTAAGTGAATATCAAGTAAGACTGCAAATATATTTTAAGTATCACCAAGGATGACTGTCAGGGACTTGTAGCAACTGTAGCAACCGTAATGTTTCTGGGTACGCCCAATGTTTCCAATGTTCAGACACTTAAATGTAATGATAAAAGGGTTCAAATGTTATCAACACATTGAGTGTAATTCTCGTTTGTTCTGCAATCATGGTAGTTCTTGTGTTTTGTTTTGGTCTTGTTCCTATCATTAATTAATCAGAAATTTATCAGTCAAGGCGTAGGTAATGCAACTTTTAATGAATGATCCGCGTGCCATCGATGCGAAAACTCTCCAACTTTTGTGGGTGTCTTGTGACGCGACAAAGCTTAAAAGCAAGGGTGCTTATAATGAAAACGGTAAAAGTTAAAAGATGTTGTCAGATTCGACAAATAATACTGCAGTTAATTATCTTCTTTATCCTAACTAATGACTAACAGTGTGAAACCCATAGGTGGTTGGAATATGCAAGTTGTTGTAAATTGTTTCTTGTATGCTTGAAAACAAGTCGTTTCAAATATTCACCTTGTGAACTATTTCGTTCGGAAAATCTAGAAAAAAAAGATTATTTTATTATCTTAACACTATCATCTCCTACGAACTATTCATTGTAAGAGGCAGCTGGTTGTAAGCGATGAAGGGGCAGCCTATTGGTTCGCTGGAATTACTTCAAGACAGTCAGTCCGTTTAAACATTTCAGAGCGCAGCCGACTGACTCTGGAAAGCTGGTACACTAACTTAGAACAAACGACTCTTAACAGATGTCAACAACTACCGGCGCCTTACAAACTACTTATCCACGACGTAAACGAAACCGACAAACGGACTGCTAACAGACCGACTTAATTCGACTAACTATACACAGACCTCAAACCAACCAATTTGACTAATAAAAGACGGATCGAAACTGACCAATGACTGATGACAAACTGTACACGAGTCTTTCAGCCAATACCATCATGGCTAAACTGACCAATCACTTTCAACGGACCAGACTTATAACACCATCAACTGACACACCCTATTCACTTGACTCTGAAGATGACTTCCGCTCAGGTTTTCGAAACGTCAGTCACCAACAACAGTTCTATTCAAAACTACCCTCACCTGGACGATCACACTATACAACTTTCAGTTTCTTCAGTTCTAAAAGTGGAACAGTATATAAGATGGAAAAACCATTTTAAACCAGTTAAAATTATGCATATGTATGAAAACGCATTGTCCGGTCGAAAATGAAGCAACTTCATTTCAAAACTGATCGAGTCCAGGTTTAAAAGGGAATCAATGTTTTATTAGGGAGACTTAGCAACGATGACGACGACGCCTAGTAAAGATGAATTTATATTATACTAACCAACTGTCTAGATCTGTTCAGCGCGCCAAAGCCAATGGCTCTAAAAATGTGCTCAGGCTAAATATGCAATGACAGCGTCCAAATGGAAATACGAAAAATTAGCCGTCGTCGTTCGCGTTCCTCAGACTACACTTAGTCATTTTAAGTTGTTGTTTTGCAGAGGACGGCAAAGAAATGTATTAAGATTTATAACGCACGTGTACAACTATCATTACCCTCGTTGAACCTTTGTTTGGTGGCGTTTCGTTGCCGTCGTGGTTTGAAACGAAGCGGAAACGAAGAGTGAAGGATATTATGTTAAATTTCGTTGACAATGGCTTTTTTAATTTTGTGATAACCGAAAGCGCTTGTAGTTTGAATTTTAGTCATGTGAAAACCGGCAATTAGAGGAAACAAATGTTTGTTGTTGGCACGCGATGCTGTCGACCGGCTGTCACCCTGACATTATTATACTTAAAAAGACTGGCAGATCGATTTTGGTTTTTAAGCGCTTTCGTTTATCACACTATTGGCAATGAAAGGTAACATAATCGTGCACAATTGGTTTTCATTTCGGCTCAAGAAACCAGTAGTTTTGCAAGTTGCGAATCGATCGAGTGAAAATTCTGATTTCTGTCTCTCATGATCAGAACCACGGAACGAGTCGCTGTCTTCTCAGTGAAACGCAGGCCAAACATTTAAAAAGAAACCCGAGAACTAGAAGAAAAGATAAAACACTTCATTATTTCTGACCTTAAAACGAAAAACAGTACTTAAATTAACGTAATCAACTTTTAAAAGTTAGCAGATGACATATCTTAGTAACTTTTTAGAGCTTACTGAGCTCTGATATTTGCCACATTAACCTGAACGAACAACGACGAAATGCAATCATACGAGGAATTACTTCGCTTGTATCATAGTTAACTCCCCCCATTAACTATGCTTGTATTGACTAACATATACTTGGGCATTTTGAACGTTAATCTATTAACCGGGTGAGTTGCAGACCGGTTTTTCACAGCTAATCGTGGATTTTTGCATCGTTTTAAACCTTGTAACATGGCGAATTGTAGACCAACTGTTCAAGGGTAACCGACCTAATCTGGTTTTGATAATTATAGAAAAATACCAGAATCTAAAAGCGTTATCATTGTTGAATAGCCTGTTAAATAGAGATGAAATAGTACGAAAAATCCTATTTCTAACCGTAGTAATCTCCAACTTATATTGCACTTAGTCTTTTTGTGACTGTTTAATTAACGAACCTATTGACTTCTTGAAGCGAAATGAAACAAACTAAACGAGATGCTATTTGAATGAGAAAGTGTGTTACAACAGATCACTTAATCACTATGATTTGATCAGCCTCAGTCAGTTAGTTACATCTGATAGAGAAACATCACTTCACCAGGCCTGAACTAAGTGCTTCCTTGGCATCGAATGTAATATGTTAAAAGCGCTTCTTTCTCTAAAACTTAGTTGTTAAAAAGTTTTCAGTTTTCATTATTTCATTCAAATAGCAAACAAGTGGAAATTAAAGTTCACCTTTCTGTACATTTCAAAGAGATAGGTTAATGTTTCTTAGAATTTTTAATTACTTTTAAGAACTACCGCAGGGCAGGTTATAGTCCCCGGCGATAAATCACCCAGGATTATTCCCACATTTCATTCCAAAAATAAACCATTACGGATTAACACAACCAAACGATTCAAGCCGATAGTGTATCTACATCTACAAACAAAAAACACACACACACACCCAGACCAGTGTGTACAGCATTTGAACTTATCGCTACTTCATTGTTGCACTTTTCCATTGGTTTACCAATAAAAAAGGATACAAATTGTTGTGCGTAAAAACATATTGCAGTATGTTGCTTTGAAATGTTGCATATTTTGGGTAAAACCACTTTTGAACTTACAAGGCTAGACATTATTATTATTATTTTTATCGCCTACAACAATTTTAATTAATGTTCTTCTCTCCCATGGTGATAAAGACTTTCATCAATCAAACAAAAAAGACTCCAGTAGTTGGCATTGATGAGGCTGGGCTTTTGAATCACGCTATTCTTTAACTAAACCTTTATATTTAAAACATTCCCAGCCTTACTTAACTCAGTGAAGCTAGCTGCTTCGAAAGACCCATGCCGTGCTTGTACCTCATTGTTTCGAATGTTCTAATGTTTGAAATGTAAATCACTTCTTCAATTCGTTTTCCCTTAAAACTCGATACGAACAGTGCTTCGTGCGTTTATTATATTGTCGTTGATTGTTTTCGGTTATGGTTAAGAACGTTGGTATTGCTTCTACTCAAGTTTTTTCTTTGACTTTATTATTTTAACCCACATGTTCTCGTCGTTCACGTGTTAGCAACGCGGACTTTAAGTTGGTTTCACGTTGTGGTAATCCCATAAGGCCCTTACACTCTAGTTAGATCTCTATCATTTACATTAATTGATTCTGTGTTTCTGGTTTGCGTTCTGTTTTTCACTGTTACACCTCAAAATTGGTCTCTGAGACTTAGTTGACAAACTTTGTCAACAATTTCCCATAGTCTGGAAAGTTTTGATAGTTTTGAAAGTTCTTCTCACAAGACATCACCAACGGCAGCAACATAAAAATTATTCTCGCCAAATTATGCAACATCCCGCAGTTACATAAGTCGACTGATTTTGTATTATCACGACGCGATATCGATGATTAAATTATCCCTAATCTCCCGAGAATGAGCTCTTATTCCCTGTGATTTGGATTAGCTATAGCAATCATTGGCGGCTAACTTGCATCAGCTCAATACCGCGCCCCAGTCTTAACTACTTAACCTTATCCTGAGCCAGATTTACCGCCAGTTATATAAAAGTAGAGCTTTCGATGGTTATAAGATCAGAGTTAATTTCATAAAGTCTTGTTGAAAAAAAATTAAGCCCGCCTTAAGTTATTAATACCTGCAGAGTAATCAAAGTTCAACTTTTCGAACCTTGTGTCATCTTGTCTTTCACACGTTTTCCTACATATCAAAACAACATTGATGACACCTCATTTATATCTCAAAATTTCAGTCCTGATTGAGAAAATGTGTAAATGAGGTTCTGCTGAACGAGTCTTTCGATGGTATGCTGTTCTGCTTTTAGAAAGACGACAGGACGTTTTTTTATATTACTTAACCCATCAAGCTCAGACAATACGTCAAGATGAGACAAAACGAGCAAAGTGTTAAACGCATCGCTGCTGATTGGCAGATGATCGATTACCCGTCAAACCTGTTTCCTGCATCAATCATCAATTGTTTTGCTGGCTCAAATCTGGCTTAGAATTCACTCACCTCAAATTTACAATCAGTTGAGTGAGTCAGTGACAGAGTGGTACTACGACAACTCAATCTAATTGTTTTATTTTCGAGTAACATTTTGAAGCCCGTTTACGCCTTAACATGGCTCTTTCAAAACAAGTAAGTGAATATCAAGTAAGACTGCAAATTTTAAGTTTTTCTAAGGATGGCTGTCGGGGAAGTAATGCTCCTGGGTACGCCCAATGTTTCCAGTGTTCAGACACTTAAATATAATGGTAAAAGAGTTCAACTGTTACCTACACTTTAAGTGTAATTCACGCTTATTCTGCAATCATGGTAGCCCTTGTGTTTTCATATCATTAATTAATCAGAAATTTATCAGTCAAGGTGTTGTTCTAAATAGTCCAGAGGTAATGCAACTTTTAATGAATTATCCGTGTGACATCGCTGCGAAAACTTGCCAATTTTTGTGGGTGTACTTCTGACATGACAAAGCTTAAAAGCAGCCAAACTAATTAAAAAATACGGTAAGTGTTAAGATCGTTGTCGCATTCAACCCAGGATTCTGCAGGTTATTCTTGTCTTTATCCAAATCAATAACTAACAGCGAGAAACCCGTCGGTGTTGGAATATGTAAATTAAGTAAGTTTCTTTTATGCTTGAAAATAAGTCGTTTGAAATATTCAAGTTGTTAACTTCCTCGTTAGGAAATCTAGAAAACGACTTCGGGTATTACATTATATTAATTACTTTGTTCTCTAATCAGGCTGCAGTGAAACGAGATCTAGAACAAATCATTTTCATACTAAATATCATCAGACGTAGACCAGGATCAGCAATAGGCATCTCGTGTATTGCCAGCTATCATGATGCGTGAATTCAAGAGCAGTAAAAATACAGAATAGATAGGCTTACATCGGAGACTGCAAACTACACTGTAAATACCAAGTATACAATGAAAAGTATTCTGAACATTTCTGCACTCAAGAAAATATAGCTCTTCTTAAAAAAAAGCTAACAAGAACCTTTATTATAATGCTCATATCAATACTTCTCAAATGAGCAGACATCACCCTAACACCCTTATAGCCGACACTGATAACATTACATTCATTAGCATACAAGTACGAATATCACAAAGAAATGTAGTGAGAGATGATGTTGAGTGACCTTGAAATGTGAGAAATGTCTATATATATCTGACCACAAATAGTCGTGCGTTCTACTAGACTATGCACACCTAAGTGTGATTACCAAAACACCCGAGCTATAATAGCGTACATTCCATAACGTGAGAAAATACATTTTGAAATTGAGTCCGCCTGCACTCAATTGAGTTCATCAAGTGCACATCAAAATTCACAACGTTTAGTAGTCATCTATCGTAGTCATCTATCGTTGCGCTTTCTCCATTTGCAGAATTCAAACATCTTTTTCATATTTTTCTCCTTCGAACTATTCATTGTAAAAATCAGGTTGTTGTTAGCGATGAAGGGGAGCCTTTTGTTTCGCCGGAATTACTTCAAGGCAGTCAGTCTGTTGCATAATTTCATAACGCAGCCGTTCTCGCGCTACGAAGCGTTAAACAGAATTAAGGCAATTCTGGTACGAGGCAAAAAACACCCTGATTCTGGCACTGAGTTTCAATTTGTTTTCCCATGCACCGGTTTTAAATTGTAATAGGATTATCAAAGCAAGAACTTTACTGTGATAGCTTGTTAGCACTCATTTAGATTTAACTTTTATCTCCCGAGGAAGAGGCTAAATTTTAATATGAAACTGAGAGATCTCAGAGTAGGGTGTCCTCCAGTCTGTCTAGTAAGCTAAAACTTGTTCAATAAGTTTCCTTATAAGAAGGTGAACTAACCAAATGTGGCTTGAAATTTAAATTTAAATAAAGTTACGTGAGCTGCACTTAGCTGGAGGAAGCCCGCTTCACGAAATCTGTGAAGTTTCTCATTATTTCGAACACCGTCGACAGCCTTCGGTCGTTTGTAGCGCTGGGAAAATAGAGAACGGGAAAATAATTAGTTGTTTGTACCAAACCCTTATAATCAACAAAAATAGAACAATTTTTGGTCACGAAATCATGTGGACCGCCCAGTTTAGCGGAACTGCCTACAAGTCAAATGGAACAAAGAAAGACAAGTGACTATAAATTAACCTAAGACGACATGTTATTCTGGACTTTGGCCCAAATATTCTTTCATATCCAGATCCACCGATGCGAGTACGTCTTTCATGAAATGACATAGTTTGATGTGTTACATAATATGACGAACATTCGTGGTTGTTCAGTGTTGAGACTGTCTATTAAAGAAGGGAAACGTACAAGCCAAAAGTGAGTTTTGTTTCCTTCGGCTTTCAGTTATCGGCTTTAAAACGCGGAAAAACATTTGTTTACTTCAATCATTGATAGATGGTTGGAGTGCATATCATAGTGATAGGCTGTGGTCCACTGAACTGACTGAGAAGCGATATTTGCCACAATAACATGAACAAAGACGAGACTCTTATGCAATCACATGAGAAATTTTTTTGCATAACATAAATGTTAGCACCGTCCGTTAATCTAGAAACCAGGGGATTTGTGGACCAATTTTCCACGAGAAATGTAAAATTTTAAACCTCGAAACAGGGCGAATTGTCTGCCAATTGTTTGTGGCTTACCAACCTTGTCTGGTTTTTCTAGTAATAACAAAATACCAGAAACTAATAGCATTGTTGTTATGCTTGAAGAAACGCTTCAAAAAGGTAAGGTATTCTTACGCAAGAGAAAGCTTAGTTTTAACCGTAGAAATCTCTAACTTGTATTGTCAAGTTAAGAACGCTTCCTTGATTCACTAAGACTATAATGTTGCTGAACCTGCTTATTATTTCAACATTCTCTTGTGCAGTGCATGTGGTCAGGTTTCATTATTCAGCTCAAAGAGCGCAAAGAGCACATCACTGCGTTTGATATTTCAAAGAGATAAGCTGTTGCCTCTTAGGGTTTTTACTCCTTTTTGAAAACTGCCGCAGGGCTGTTTATAGTTCCACTAAACTCTCAAACGCTATTCGTACCCTTCATTTGAAAAACGTTCAACAATGTGTGCAGCATTTGAACTTATCATTGATTCATTATTGGACTTTTCCACTAATTTAGCAATGAAATAGGATACAATATGTTGTGCACAAAAAATATTTCAGTATTTTGCGTGTTTTGGGTGAAACCACATTAAAACATAACAGGCCTCACACCACCTACAACAGTTTTAATTAATATGCTTCTCTCCAGCAGTGTTAAAACTCCAAATACGGCACGGAACTGTTAATGTGCAACCAAACAGATAGCTAAGTCTATTTCTGACTCAGAAAAAAAACGTTGATCGCTTTAGACTCTATTCAGTACGCGTTGATGAGGTTGTTGTTCTTTTAATCGAGTTATTTTATGTCAAAAAAATCGGCATTTCAAAAGACCCCTGCCGTGCTTGTACTTCATTTTTTCCTTACGAATTTTTTAATGTCTATTTTTAAAATAATTCATAATGTTCTAATGTTTGCAATGTAAATCACTTCTTCGCCAAAAATATTTCACCAAATTATGCAACATCTCGCAGTTAAAAAGTTGATTGATTTTACAGCATCATAATATGGGTAATAAACGTGTCCCTAATCTCTCGAAGATGAAGCCTTATTTCCAATCATTTCTTTTATTTGCTATGATTTGGATTAGGTTTGGCAGTCATTGGCAGCTAAGCAGCATCATTTAAGTATACTTCTTTGGAACACTCTTAATGAAAGAGTGCTTAACTTTATTCTAAGCCAGATTTTCAGGACTTTATAAAAGGTAAACTTTTGTAGGCTATATCAAATTTAAGTTGATAAAATCTACGTGAGAAAAAAAATGACCGTAACAAAGATGTTTTTTTTTTCGTTAAGCGCGTCTTAAACTATATCCCAACAGGGAAATAAAAAATAATCGGAAAATTTCAACTTTCCAATTTACAAATTAAAAGGAACGTAATCTCACGCGTACGCGATGAACATGTGATGTTGCCACGTTTTCTTTTTGATCTAATTATTTTTGTTTCTGATCAAAACAACATGCTTATGACACGTGGTAGCCGGAAATTGTGGTTAGATCCCAAACTTTATCCACAGCGACTTTCTGTCCTCGTTCAAAGTCTAATAGTTAATTTGACAGGCGCCTCTTGCCACTATAAGTTATACTTATTATAGCTCAAATTAATACTTGATGGGAGTTGATTACAACTCCAGGGAGACCCAGCGTTAATTTCAGCTCGATGTTTAATTAGGAATTGTCGATCTTACGCTGTTGCGCTCTCAGAAAAACAACTGGAAGTTTTCACAGATTACGTAACACGTCAAGTTCAGTCAGTACGTCAAGATGAGACAAAGTGTTTAACGCATCGCTGCTGATTGGAAGATTCTCGTTAACCAGTCCAACTTGTTTTATGCTTCTATCATTAATTGTTTTGATGGTTGAAATCTCGCATAGAATGTCACTCACCGCGAAAGTAACTTCGGTTGAGCGAGTCTGAGACAGAGTGGACAACGACAGCTCAAAGTATTTGTTTTAATTTCTTTGTAAGATTTTGAAGCCTGTTTACGTTTAAACATGATTTTTTCAAACCAAATAAGACTGCATCAAGAAAGACGGAAGATACCTTTTAAGTAAGGCATGCTGTCGGAGTAAGTAGCAACATTTAGACATTGAGGTATTGTTCTTAGTTACGCCCTTAAGTGGTACGCCTTCGTAATGTTCAGACACTTTACTTTGATAAAACAGTTCAACCGTGGTCTTAAAAATTCTCGCTCGTTTTATTATGGTACTTCTAGTGTTTTAGTATGATTAACTGAGTAATTTATCAGTGGCGTTGTTCTTCATATTTATGTTAGTCTACAGCATAAGTCATTTTTAACGACTTAACGATTAACTGAAGAGAGCCAAAATGGCGGAAGGGCGTCTTGTCAATTGGTTCTTACAACTACAACCTAAACAAGCGCCTGTGCACTCTCTCGACACCACACATTCCAACTCAACATTGTACAAACGACTCCTCCACATTTGTGTGTGACATCAAAGGCTTCTTATAATGCACAACAAATTTATGGGATCCTTCGATGTTCAAAGCTTAGTTTATCCACCAACATCGCCTAGATGAAAGTATGGAACCTGTTGAACTAGCAATCTCCTATAGTGTACTGTAGTAACATTTCTGGGAGCTATTCAGTGTAAAAAGGATGGAAGCTTACGGTAGCTATTTGTTTCCAGTTACTTCAAGACAGTCAGTCTTTCTCTGTCTGATGAATAACACCTGCGCGCTACATATAGACGTTGTCCACGATTACCCCAATTTTCACATGAGACTAGCAACTGGCGGGGCTCACCCGGTAGCGGGACGAATTTTGTCTTCTGATCATTTGGAAAATTTGAGCTTAGTGACCACGATGAAAAAAGCCTGAGACGATCTGCGAGCCACATTAGAGAATTTCAATATAGAGAAAGGCTCCATGCAGAGAGACCTTTTAAAAGAGTATGATTAAAATTCAATTTGGTGAATTATTCACTTGTTTCTTTTATCTTAGCTCAGCACCTTGAAGAGCTGTTTTTTATTTTCTGTAAGAATTTTACAACACGTAACTCGACGTGAAGTCCACGTTAAAGAAATTGGAAATTTCTTTAAATTTCTTTAATGCACATTCTGGCAAAGCAACTATTAAAACCACAAATTTATTTTTCCTTCTTAAAAAGCTGCGTCATCGTTTGCGCGTTAGTCTCAATTTCTCAAGTTCGTCGTTTGTAATCCGTGTTAATCTTCTTCATCCCTAGCCAGTTAGTTTCATTATGGCCATTATTGTCTCTTTGGTGTTTTTCTATCTTAGTGAACTACCATTTTCAGGTTTCCTTCAATTTAAAGGTAATTTTGCACGTGGCCACAATAGCTCAACAGGCCATGACTGAGCTCCTTTAAGGCCCCAGATAAAAAAAACACGTGATCATGCACGTGGAACATGTGAAATTTGCAACATCATGTCGTTTTCTCTTACGTAACCCATTCACGTGTTTGTGTGGATTGAAGAATAGAAAAGGTTTGAAAAACAGTTACCGGAAATGGTGATTTTCGTACACAGACCCAACTAGAACTAACTCAAAAGTTGTGCAGTTGGAAGCCACTCTAAAACGTATGTATTTGTATCTAAACGCCGTTTAAAGTTTCGAAAACTAAGGCAAAGTTGTTGTGTTGTAAAACAGAAATTTTAAAGATGTCGAGTTCGATGACTACTCGTCGATCAGTTAGGTTATATCAGCTACATTCCGGGGGGGGCTACCTCCAGAAAGATTGGGTAAGGGTGTGCGGCCCGCTTCCCAAAACCCTTACCCTGTTCATGAACAAATCTTTGATTTTTCCCTACCCTATTTCTGGCCTAACCCAAAATTTGATACCCAGACCTATGTTAAAGGCATTGTGAAGGGCTTTTGTTGATAGTCTTATCGATAATGATTAAAAAGTAGCTTGTTCTGAAAACATACTCGATTCAAGACTAGAGCGTAAAACTAGTACCTTATTTGAGACCGAAATGGCCAAAATCGATACCCCATTTAAAATTTCTGATCAAAATGGCTCAAAACCATACGCTTTGGGGCCGTAATTACTTGTCTAGCCCATATAAGGGAGTCCCCCCAGGAAGCTATATTTAGCAACACACACTGGCAAAATGGTATAACGCTGCTGATTGGAAGACGAATGATTATGCCATTCCCGTCCAACTGGTTTTATCTGTCAATCATCCCTTGTTTTCTTGGCTTGGATGGAATTTAGAATTTCTTCTCCGCGAAATTACAATCATTTGAGTTTGTCAGTTACAGAGTTAACTACGACAGCTCAAAGAGAGTCTTATAGTCGAGTAACATTTTTGTTAAATCGCTTTTTCTGTCCAGCATGGCTCTATCAAAGCAGGTAAGTTTGCATGCAATCAATTTGAATTCTAGCGGTTGTCGTATTAATAATCAGCGGGGAATGAGTAGCACCCGAAGGTACACTTTTATGGCACTCCCTAAATTCAGTGTTAAGAATACTAGCTAATACTTAACTTGAGAACTGAGTATTTAACCCGTTTTTTAAATGAAATATCAAGCGGTAAAATTTCCTTATCCTAAAAATAGTGCAGTATTTATTTCTGGCCTTTTGATATCATGAAATCAAGGATTGTCTGTATTGTTGTTCCACACCTCGCTGACGCTGCGACTTATATAAGTAACTTTTTTTTTCCTTTAACAGACTTGAGAAAAATAGCCCAATTTAAATACACAGCTCAGTTCTATTTGCCTACAGAGTAAGCAATAAGTGTCAGTGAAATTTGGCCAACGTTTCTTCTGAGTCAGAAATTGATTTGGCAATGTGTTTGATTGCATAATAGTTTCAAGTCGTGATTCTTGTCTTAAAACGCGGGAACGGGTTATATGTCTATGCTGGTCTATCTGAGTATTTTTTATTTGAACTGTTTAAATAAGAATGAAAAATAACTTGTGGCTGCCGTCATAGTTTGATTTCGTGACTGACAATCTTAGAATGTAATTCATTTAAAAGCGGGTGGCGGCATGATATAGATTGTACCCTCCTACCTTTTTAAGAAGCGTTTTATTAAACAATTATTGAATGAGGTTGAGCATGATATCACGAATTATCAAAACCGAGGTCTGTGTTATCTGCCGAAGCCGAAGGCTGAGGCAGATAATATTAAACGCTAGCGGCAAAAGCCCATCAAGGACTCAGTTCTAAGCAGCATCAAAATGTTAGCATAGTTCTAGTTCCTCACTACCTCTTATTTAAGAATGACGCTACCTTTGATTTCTGGCATTTTGATCACAGACGTATGAGTGAGTTTGGACGATTGGCCTTCAACTCCGGGTCGTAGCTAGTAACAAGCAAACCGAAGCACTTGTCTCAGTCATTTGTTTCGTTTTTGTTATTTATAGTGATCATAAACACCCTAAATACCTAGGAAGAGAATTTAACCTTCTCAAACTCACTAAGAATTTACCAAGTTGAAACAAAAGAAAATTACAACCGTGAAGAAAGTTTGGATATCCGGTCTTGATTTGCATAGATTTTGACGATTTTTCTTTTTCGTTTATTCCTTAGTTTTTGTTTCGATTGCGAAGATATATCTAACACTCGAGACAGTGTTTCATCGGCTATCCAAACACCTCGAATTTCGTCCAAAATACTCCGCTACGCGTCGTATTTTCGTTGTATTTTCATATACTACACTTTCGTCGTATTTTCATGTAAGATATCAAACACGAGTGACAGTGTTTCATCGGGATATCCAAACACCTAGAAGAGAGCGAAATTCGAGGTGTTTGGATAGGCGGTGAAACACTGTCTCGAGTGTTCGATATATCTTCTCAATCAAACAAAAACTAAGGAGAAAACGGAGAAGTAAAATCGTCAAAATCTATGCTAATTTAAGACCGGTTATCCAAATCACTCTTTTCCTTTTGTAGTTTGATGAATTAATCTTAATGAGTTTGAGAAATACTACTTGAACATTGCCTCAGTCATAATCTTTCATTGACATTGCCTCAGTCATCTTTTTTTTTTCTGGTCACGGCCCTCCAGCTGCTTGCGATGCCAACGGTCAGTACAATAAAGTTACTCACATGTGAGAAAGCAAACTAAGTAATATTTTTGATATTTAGTGCAACTATTCACTTTTGCTTTAAGGTCAGGAAGGACCCTTACTCATAATTTGTCCAGTCATTTATTCATGGAGCATGCTCGAACCGTGGCGATGTCCCTGATGCCAACCGACAATACCAAAAACGTTCTTGATTGTTTACTATTTTTAAGGTATTTGTATCAGTCACTAATCACTGGGCAGTTGAAAAAGCTAATTGCCTGACAGACAGACAGACAGACAGACAGACATGTTTTATTTGGAACCTTATACAATAAATGGTATATCGACCACAATTTCCAAATAACTAAAAATTACAAACAACAAAAAATATACATGGCTAAAAAGTTACTAATTACTGATTACAACCTAGCCTGTGGCCTACCCCTAACACCGCCGCCCCCCCCCCCCGCCTCCCTCGAGAAAATAAAGACAACTAAACTTTACATCAACTTTAATTTATACTGACTAAATGGTGTAACCTTTGCATCGATCCGAGGAATGGAATCTTGGTTATTTTTCTCTCTTTAGTATCCAGGCTCGGTAACATTGGATGAAATCAAACGCGACTGTCCACCCTTTGGGGACAAAGTCTGCCCATTTGCCAAGCTAGCTGTGAAAGGTGCGGCTGGAAACTGCCCTGCCTTTGAGAAAGGATGCCCGTTTGCAAAATGCACGACCGTTGGAGCGTTTGAAGACAAGTTAGGCGAGATGCGTACAAGCCACAAAAACTCGCCGAGTGGCAACGCTACTTCTTTGCTGTATCTCCGTGACATTCACCGAGCTGCCAAAGATAAGGAGGTCGATATTGGATCTGCTTGCCCGTTCTTCCAGACAAAGGGTGGCTGCCCCTTCGCCAAAGACACTAGTGGAAAGGCTATATTCTCTCCGGACTACATAGTGGTGAGTTTCATTTATGATTCCATGAATGATATTTTAGTGAACAATTTTGTGCGGTACCTAACGAAGGTCGCTGTAAAATTTTTGTCACGAAACAACTTGGTGACAAGTGCTAATTTATCTCTCTGTTTATAAAATTTAACTGAAAAGAAATGAAAAGAGCACGTCAAAATTAACATAACACTTCATACATGAATAGTCAGTAAAGAGATAGACGTTTTATTTCTTAATTAAACAAATACGTTATATAGGGCAAGGTGACAAAATATGAACACACGGCAAAAATGAATTATCCAAAGGAATATTTCTAGTAAAGTTCAAAAACGATTAAACGTTTGTCAATTGAAGAAGTTTATTTTTGGTTGTTTCAGCTACGCCAAGAGTTGCCACAAATAAAACACATTAAAATATTGGACTGGGACTAGCTTTCAACTGAGGTTAATGCAGGCGAAGTCTTTTCAAATGCAAATTACATTAATGACATTATTTTTATTTTAAGTCTATATATTTTATTCTATTCACCTGAAGGCCCCTTATAGCGTCACCTTGAAAGACACGATGTTCAAGTGTCCAGCGTTTGGCAAAGATGTGTGTCCGTACGCTATCCTTGTCACCAAGTGCAAAGGCCTGGCTGGTGACTGCCCTGCATTTAAAAAGGGCTGCCCGTTCAAGAACTGCAAGAGCGTTGGCGAGTTCGTGGAGAAGCTGACTCAAATGCGAGATCAGATGAAGGACAGCACCAAGGGAAAGGAAGCTGCAGCGGTGTTTTTCAACGAGCTTCAAGCAGTCAACACGACTGCGCAGCAAAAGCTGGGTGCGTGTCCTTTTAACGCCTATGCCTGCCCTTTCAGCCA
>OZ026597.1:3644393-3659393 GCA_964020085.1 Micromussa lordhowensis
CATGACCTATCATGGACCGTTTGATCGCAAACATGATAGTCAATGATAGTGAATGATAGCTGAAACTATCATAGACTATCATCAACTATCATGACCGTTTGAACGGGCCTTTAATGTGCCAACCAGAGGTTTATTGGCTGTCGAAACAAAGGATTCAAAGGAGGAGTTTATTGGCTGTCGAAACAAAGGATTCTTTTGTTCTGTACTGTGCAAAATTCAAATATCAAAAGACTTGTTTGTAAACAGTGAGTTCCATCCAGTTATTAAATTAGTACGCGTCATTGAAGTACATCCAGGCCCTGATAAGCCTACCAAGAAGCGCTCGACAAGTAAGAAGAGCAACAACATTTAAATCTTGTGTTCGTATATGTACGTTCGCTTAAGAATAGAAGACACTTTATATCAGGTTAAGGATGTCATTATCTCGAACAACTTTGACATGTTTACAATCTCTGAAACATGGCTAGACCAATCATCTATCTAGCCTGGAGGTCGAAATACCGGGCTACGATATTTATAGAATCGATCGCCAAAGCAAGAGAGATGGAGGAGTGTGCGCTTACGTACGGCAAAGTTTCCAGACTGAGGTCCCCAAACAAACTTCTGGAAAATCGGCATTGGACTCGATCAACTCTGGGTGAAGATACAAGAACGGAAAAGATTCCCATAAACCCCAACATTTATTATGCATGCAGAACGATTAATTATGTATGCGCTCTATTATTTATGACAATAGGAACTCCCTAAGGTATTGAATATATACATTGATAATTACTTACTGTATGAATAAAAGAGGATTTTTGCCGACTCAGGCTTCTTCCCCTAACCTAGCTCCATTCTTCTCTCTTTTTCTTCTTCATATTTCATAGGCTCCTTACGCATTATCCTTTTTTTTTTACACCTGCAGGTCTCGAACCCCTTACCTTTCGCATACCTCTTGCTTACCAGAATCTCCTTTACACTAATACACTACGAGGTTCAGAGTTACCCCTCCAAAAATCATCTTTATTTTACTTGACTCGTTAACATTCCTAAAAATTTACATTACAATCTACTTATTCATCTGTTTAAAACCATGTTTCACGCTGCACGAAAACATGCATTGGATGTTTTAGTCAACTGGGTCCCTTGTGAGTTTCGTTTCTTCTTCGTAGAGTTCACTTGAAAAACTGACCCGAAGCCATAAGACTAGTATAAGCTCACGGTATCGTTTACGTCAAGGCCCTTTTCACCGCTGTAAAAACGTCTTCGTAATTGTCTTTTCGCTTGTTGAATGCTCTGACTACTTCTGAAGTCTACAAAGTCTTTGATTGTTTGTCCTCTTGCTGTGCCAGTGGAGACGTCGTCGTTTACTTAATACCAGCTTCAGCGACACGAAAAGTGCAGACAGTCGTTACTAATACAACAAACATCGAACCTGCCCTCTTTTACTATAACATGGGCTCGACAAGGATGGATACAAGGAACTTCAGGAAACAAAATACACCGCAGCAAATGAAAGCGGAACAGCTGATGTCGCGGCTATTCGCAAAGTATATCAGGAGGAAAATACGAGACCACATAACCGAGGTGAGGAAGTGGTTTATTGCACTGAATTTTCTTTAATTTGCAGAATCAAAGTACTCGCTGACCTTGAACAACATTTTATAGCTAACCACAAGCCGCTTTTGCTAAGGCCTAAATCGCTATTTTCAAACTGACGCATAGGCCTAAATCATTATTATTTTAAGCAGTTTTTAGTCTGCGCTTTAATTCTAAATGCGGTAAATGCGCCATATAAAAAGGAGTTTATATAAAAAGGAGTTTTAGATTTCGTTTTCCCGTAATTTTGCCCTTAAAATGTTTTTTTTTCTATGTCTTATTAAAATCGATACGTTTTTCCGTATTTTAGATCTAAACTCAATTATTCTTTTTAAGTTTTTATAGTTATTCAAGGCGGATAAGTCTCAAGGGGGCTCTATTGTTTTGGCTATTGTTTAGTTAAACAAAAAACTGTATGGATAATAAATGTATGGGGTTATTCGGAAATCTTGCCCAAGGGATACAAAATGTAAGGTCATTTCTTGTTTCCACGCCTAATCTCTGCATCTCTTCAATTCTGAATAAACCAATAGACATAGGCGATATGGACTGTAATCTGTTACAGCCTGACTTTCTTGATTCCCAAGCACTTTATACGAACTTCTGTCATGCATGCAACTTAACCCAGATAGTCACTCAGCAAACACGAAACTTTAATAGATGTAATTCTTGTTTCAAATGCAAAGCAAATCATCGAAACTAAAGTCTTAACATCAGCAATTAGTGACCATGATCTTGTCCATGTTCCGCTCATGTTGAAAATGGAACGAATCCCAACTACGTTTGTCACCACCAGGAGTTTAAAAATCACTCCTCATAGAGATTCAATAACGACAACACATGTGCACCTTGGTCAGTTTTGGAAACCTCTGATGATCCTGACGATAAACTTCACGCCTTTAATCTGTTGTTTCACGAAATTCTGGATCAACATGTACCTGTAAAAACCATTCGGCTGCGAGGACGACCGCATCATGTATCAGTCGAAGAGATCCGCGACCTTATGGCAACAAGAGACGACTGGAAGCGTAACTTCAAACAAACTAAAGATCCATTGGCTTGGTCTCGCTACAAGACCTATTGTCGAGAGGTAAAACGGAAAATTCGCCTAGCCTAGAATGAATTTATGACACAACACGTGGCAGATAACCGAAACAACACTAATATCATGTGGAAAGCGATTCGCAGTTGTATTCCTAAAAAATCTGCTACCCGGAGATTTTTTTTCAAGGGACGTAAATATTGTGGCCAACGATTTAAACATTGTGTAAACATTTGTAAGAATACAGTTCAGAAAATCAGCACCTTTGCCGAGCAATTCCAGTGTGAAGTACACGATTTTTCGTTTGTCACTCGGGAATATCCCGTTTCTTAACAGTTCTTTTTCGATGACAATGTGAACAACAACCAAATAGAAAAGATTGTCAAATCTATGGCACCGAACATGTCCCCTGGAATAGAGAAAATTCCCCTTCGCGTTATTAAAGATTGTCTACCTACCAATCCTGCCTTCGATTACATTGATTATTAAAACCATCTTTCGTTCTGCTCAATTTCTCAACCCTTGAAAAATTGCGGAAGTAACACGATACTATCCTTAAATCCAAAAGAAACAGCTAACTGCTGCTGTGCTACTTGACAAGAGAGAAAAGCTTTTGATAGCCGTCGATCACGAAATCCTTATGTCCAAGCTTCAGGATATTTGATTGTCACCTATCGCAATCGAAGTTTTTTCGTAGCTATGTCAAGTCGCACTACCGAGTTGTTAAAATCCACAATGTTATTTCAGACCAACTTCCTTTGACTTGAGGAGTGCCACAAGGAAGCATTCTGGGTCCATTGCTCTTTAGTATCTACACTAATGAGCTCCCGAGTATTCCACACCACAGCTTCACTGAGTGCTATGTAGATGTAACTAAACTGATACTAAATTTCAATGAGGCAAACGCGATTGCTAAATTAGACGAGGACCCAGAATTAGTTGTTATGGACCTTAAGAAATCAGCTCCTTATAAACCCTGATAAAACTAAGTTAATTATTTTTGGCAGCAGAGCGATGATCAGCAAAGTGGAGGATTCTCGTCTAACCTTGTTGGGAAAAGGAAATTACACCAACTGCTTTTGCTAAGGACCTGGGAGTCATTCTGGATTCCTGTTTGACGTATAACGATCACATTGCTTCGACAGTGTCCAGCTGCACGGCACGCCTCGGCCAGATAAATCCAGTTAAACATGCCTTCGATACAACCACCTTAACCATTATAATTAATGCCTTATTCTTTAGCATAAGGCATAATAGCAACTGTGGAGGCGCGGTGGCCACTAGCCTCATGGTTAGTGCGCTCGACTCCGGAGCGAGCGGTCCGGGTTTGAGCCCTGGCCGGGGACATTGTGTTGTGTTCTTGGGCAAGACACTTTACTCTCACATTGCTTCTCTCCACCCAGGTGTATAAATGGGTAGCTGCTATTTGTTGGGGAAACCTAACAAAATTGCGGGGAAATGACCTGCGATGGACTACCATCCCGTCCAGGGGAAGTAGAATACTTCTAGCCGCTTCATGCTACAGAAACCGGGATAAGCTCCGGCAGCTATGAGCCAGCATTGGCTCCAAGGCTTCACTTTTCTTTAGCAAGTCTGGAATTCACTGGACTATACTCTTAAGTTGAAACCGACACTAGTGGACTTCAAACGCTGGCTTCTGATGATTTACATCTTAATAATTGTTTAATTAGCTACTTAGTAATTAATTAATTGAATTGTACATAGTTTCTATCTTTGTTCTGAAAAGCCTTTGTTAGGACGTATAAAGTATGTATGTATGCATGCTGTATATATGTATGTACTTAATTTGATTAGGTTTTATTTCATATAGTAATTCATTTGTAATTTATTGGTCCAACGTTTTTTACATGAGCCCCTGGCTCGGGACAATAAAATAAATATTTATTTATTTATTTGTTATCACTGCATCCAGCACGGAAATACCTATCTACATACCTTGTAGGTTCGGTTATATACACATATTACCTTTTTTTGGTTTGTTTAGAACGAAAGTGCAAGAGGAGAAAGCCCATCTCCGCCTTCTTGGACCACATTAAGGGTATGATTTGGGTATGCAGCCTACAGATAAAGAGTGTTTACATTTATTTGAGATCAACATACATTATTTCTGGGGCGATAAGGATCGGAATGTAAAATTTTATGACCTGCAAACTTAAAATTGTAAAGCAGGTTAAATATATTAGAAGAAGATCACGAAGAGATAAATGGAAACCCACAGAGTCACTAGGAAGCCACTGGGTGCACAGGAAAGAAAACTGAAGAAGTGGCTAAGGAAGTTAATAGAATCAGCAATGTCGTCAGCACTTGTTTCTTATGAGCTTATCGAGGACGCAGTCGCATAAAACTAGTAAACAAGGCCATAGACCCTTTGCATAAGTGGCGCCTAAATTTGAGTACCAATACTTTATACATCCCTAGCCTCGTACTCGTGTTTTCAGACAAATGATTTTCCACATGCATGCGAGGCTAAGGTGTATAAGTATTTAGGCGCCATTTATGCAAAGTTCTATGTATGGAAAGCTTTGGCAAGCGTGGAAAGTGCAATAGTTAGAAGGTGTACATGCGCTACAAATTTTGCAAATGTTCTCAAAGAGGCTAAAACCACAGCAAATAATCTTAGTTCTCGCATGCTGAAAATAATTTGAAAACTTTCGCGTGCCACAAAATTGACAGTAACTTGTTCATCAATGATTGGACAGTTTTTTGATACCATGAGTTTGGTATCAACCGATGATGACCCATCAAGCTCTCAGTCTTGGAAAGTAGTGGAAACTGTTTCGAACCACCTTAAGGCGCCCAGTATATCCTTGCTCCTGCAGATCTGAATAGCTTCTGGGAGGAGTTATCTAAGCGCAAAGGGAATCTAAGAGCAACTGGCTGGAAAAATCCCGAACCAACCTCCGGTAAGCTGCAGAAATTACTTGACCTTCGCCACAGTTTGTCATATTCAAAAAAAAATTCGGTTTGTTGATCGAAACACCTACATCTTACCAACATAAGGTACAGCTTTTGTTTAAACGTCAGACAATTTCAAGGACATTTTTGGTTTTTGATGTCCTTGTTTAATTTCACTGTTTGAGCAAAACAGTAACGGAAGTTGAGGAAGTCCTACTTTCGTTCGCGCCGCAATATTGAAGAACAAACACGGCATCGTTTATCTGGTGTGTCTCTAGACATCCCTAGCAACGAAATCTAATTTTTCTGAAATAAGTTGGTTGTTCATTTTCGTATGAACAGTTGCCTCTTCCAAGTTATTGGTAGTTATGGTTATAGGACGCAAGGCTTTTAATAAATCCGTAATAAGTTTCATCGTTTCGGTTTGTATGGTTAATGCCGCCTTTACGTACTATTTTTTTTGAGCAGGTAACTGGTCATTCCTCAATAAAAGCAAAATCTCCTACATCAAAAGAGATTTTTTTTAGATAAGAACTGACATTATTTGAACCAACGGATTTGCACGTGTTTGGTTTGTAGCAGGCCAAGTATATCATGCGTGACACAAAGAAGGGAAAGTTAGCTTCTGATTAAGTTTTGTTTTACTTTCGTTGTTACAGGCCACTGAGTCAAGGCACGTTAACTTTATTTAGACAGGTTAGCCCCATCAGCCATAGGCTGGTATCAAAAGGGGCCCTGCATAAAATTAAGACTACATGATGAGATAATTCAGAAATTAAAATTTAACTCTAAGTTATGTACAAGGATTTTAAAAATTGACTAGAAGGTCAAATCTTTTAGCTCTCGTGGGATTTTATCTTAACTGTTTCAAAGGAAAATATTTCGAAACAAGACTTGCTTTCCAACTCTAAATTCTTTCTCGTCACTTCCATCAATTTCCCTTTTGATCTCGATTCCATCTTTTTTTCAACATGGAGGTCAACAGCCAATTCACGTTTATATATGATAGTTTCCAAGATGTTACGAATGCGCTAAATAAACCCAGATATTGCAAAATATAATCAGGTCATGATGATGCCTTTTGCTAATCTGTGATTCATTTTGGCAGCTTCTAATTGTAAACTTTCAGTTTCGGCAAACATTGCAAGACAACAGTTTCCTCGCGCGCACTAGTGTAGAAAATTACATGGGGAATTGTGGTCCTGAAAATATTCCCTTGAAAATTTAGATGATCGGTGCGCCATTCTCTTCAGCATGTTAACCTGGTTACTGTATATGATTTAAACGCTTCGCTCATCTCGTATCTTAGTTCCAAAGAAACCTATTGTCAACAGCAGCTCAAAAAGATTTGGTAGTCTACATCTAATATATGAAATTACGATATTTCCTCACTGAATAAGAAGAAGTTGTCAAACAACACTGTCTTTGGGCAAGATTGTAGCTTTAAGTTTAAAGATATATAGAGTCGAATGCCGACAGTTTTGAGGAATTTCCAAGGAGTTTCGCCCAATGGGGAACATGTTCATAAATTTCATAAAACTACATTTAAAACGACATTTAAATTTTTTTGCTCAGGGAAAAGGAATATTTCTATAATTCACGGGGACTTTGGCACTGAAAGAACCTAAAATAGTTATGGAATTTATTAATGGGAAACAATGGTGAAAATGTGACATTTTAAGGGATAAGAGGAACATGTATCCAGCGTGAACGGTTTTCAGTTTCCAACCTACTTGGTGTTCTTGTGGTGTTGTTAGAGGGACAATGTATCATCTAACATTCTTCATTCACTTAGTCTAGTAATTTTGTGGAAGTATTGAAATCTAAAATCTTCTGACATAGCGTCAACACTACACTGGAGAAATTTAAAAGCGCAGAGTTTATTTCCACGGTTAGGCCTAGCCTCCACAGTAATCTGTCACGAAAATGGAGCTTTTCGAAAACGCTCTGCAAACCAAAGCGAAAACGATTGCGTCATGTGATTTCCTTGACGGAGTTTTCCTCAATCATAAATCCAAAATGACCGGTGATTGTTGCGTTTTTAAATTCCCTCCGGCGTTGTGTGGACGGAAAACATTAATGCGTTTTCAGATTCCTCCTGCATGGTGTAAACTGGGTGTAAAATCGCCTTTCTACTCATTACCGCCGTAGATTTCTAAAACTACCCTCGTGATCTTTTTGAATAGCTATTTTTAATAGCATTATCTCGGATGCTTTCATGCCATTTTTCATTTGTGATTTTTTTACGCAGGTTCGTCCAAAAATATTGCTCCTGAGACATTTATTTACTTAGCTTTCGACCTATGTTCCATACGGTAGACAAAATATTTTTTCCTTGTTTTCTGCTGCTCGAGAAGGACTGGAAGTGTCTTCTAACTTGATCTGAAATTTGTTGAGATGGAGCTAAATATGTTAACCCACTCTAACAAAGGGTATGGGAAACTGTGTTTTCTAACTTCGATATGATAAACACAACTTGCCGTGAAAAATACTAAATAGGAGTATTCTCAAATTCATTGTTCTGTGAGAAAATGAAAACACATTGTTCTACACTATTCTTTCTCCAGAAAATGAAATGAAATCGACCTAGAATTCATTTTCTAATTTCTTTAGAAGAAAGGCTAACCTTGAGATGTCCTTTTCAGTTTCCAAAACGAACAGAATAAAATGAACTTGACGGAGCGTAATTTACTCCATGCAAGAAATACGAGCTTTTGAATCAGCTTCAGTATTTCGTTTGTAAGTACAACTCACACATAGTATTTTCTTCATCTGTATTTACAAGGTCTGGGTTAGGGTGTTAGAAACTTAGTTATCAGTTACGTTTTTCAGAAATTTCACAGCTATCAATATCCCGGCTATTATATTTCACAGCTATCAATATCTCGGCTATTATTTAAACTTTATCCACAACGTCTATTTACCATTTAAGTCATGTAGAAGTAATATAAACTTGCAACTTTTTAAGTTGCAAAATTCCAGAATTTTACAATATAGTTTTCATTTAACAGTAACCTAATTCAGTGATGCCCAGATTATTAATTTGAAATGCTTGAAAAGCCATAACTTCCTTAGGATTAGGGTTAGGCCGGTAAATACGAAACGATTGTTTATTCGTAATCATGAAAATGTCGTTTCTAAATCAATGCTTTACATCTTTTGTTTTGTTTTGGAAATAATATCTTTAATCCTCGGCTATGTAATCTACATAACCAGAATACTGAAAAGCGAATTTTTTTTTACAAGACTGACAGAAGAAGGCGTCATGATCGACATTGAAGAAATTATTCAAGCAATCTATATCGGCTTCGTTGTTGCCACTTTCCTTTACATGACTGGTCGTGCTCGGAAAGCAATCGAGCTATGCAAGGAAAGCTTGGTTTTACTAACTAAAAAAGCAATGGAGAAAGAAGAGCAGCTTGATAAATTGGTTTGTGAAGCAATCTATAAAGTAATGTTCGCGGCGTACCTTCTTATTCTACCCATTGAATGTGAGTGCGGTGAAACAGCCAATGAAGGGAAACTTTGCATAGAGCTGGCTGCAGTATATCAGGCTCAAAATAAGTATGTTGAAGCGAAAGAACTTTATGAGAGAGCAATCAGTATTATGAAAAAAACAGGAAACAAAAGAGAGGAAGCTGGAGCTTGCGCAAGGCTAGGAGTTATCCAGTTTTCTCTTGGTGACTATGCCAAAGCGAAAGAATATTTTGAGAAGACACTTGCGATCGATTGGTGACAGAGAAATAGAAGGAAGATGTTATGGAAACCTAGAAACTTTGTTTAACTCTCTTGGTGACTATGTCAAAGCAAAAGAATATCTTGAGAAAGAACTTGCGATCGCTGTTGAAATTGGTCACAGACAAAGAGAAGGAAGATGTTATGGAAACCTAGGAGCTGTGTTTAGCTCTCTTAGTGACTATGTCAAAGCACACGAATATCTTGAGAAAGCACTTGAGATCGCAGTTGAAATTGGTGACAGAGAAGAAGGAATATGTTATAGGAACCTAGGAGCTGTGCTTAGCTCTCTCGGTGATTATATCAGTGCAAGAGAATATTATGAGAAAGCAATTGCAATCGCAATTAAAATTGGCGACAGAGAAGGAGAAGAAACATGCTATGGAAACCTAGGAGGTGTGCTTAGCTCTCTTGGTGACTATGCCAAAGCAAAAGAATATCACGAGAAAGCACTTGCGATTGCAATTGAAACTGGTGACAGAAAAGGAGAGGGAAGGTATTATAGAAACCTAGGAGCTGTGTTTAGCTCTCTTGGTGACTATGTCAAAGCAAAAGAATATCAAGAGAAAGCACTTGCGATTGCAATTGAAACTGGTGACAGAAAAGGAGAAGGAGCACGTTATGAAAACCTAGGAGCTGTGTTTAGCTCTCTTGGTGACTACGTCCAAGCAAAAGAATATCATGAGAAAGCACTTGCGATCGCAATTGAAATTGGCTATGGAAAATTAAAATCACATTCTCAGCTACACTTGGGAGTCATGTTACTATCTCTCGGTATAAAATATGCTGATGCTAACAAATTTTTCAGAGAAGCACTTCTGACTGCAACTGAAACCGGAGACAGAAGTTGTGAAGCACAATGTTACCAGTGGCTAGGAAATCTGTTTAATCGACTGGGTGATCCAAGCAAGGCCAATGAATACTTTGAAAAAGCACTTGCTATCAGCGTGGAAATTGGTGACAGACTACATGAATCAGCTATTTGCGTTGACCTGGGGACTATGTTTATATCAAAAGATGACTATACTCAGGCTGAAGAATACCTCGAGAAGGCACTTTTAATTTCTAAAGAATTTCTAGACTTTCAGTTTGATGTATTGTTTTCCTGCTACAATGGATTTACACAGGCTATGATACCACAGGAAAAGTACCAGGAAGCATTTCCTTATTTGTTTCAAATTATTCAAAAGTGCGAAGATTGCCGAGGTTTTCTCAAAGACAATGATGAATTTAAGGTACTCTATTCTGATAGGTACAACCGTCCCTACAAAACACTCAGTAAGTTGTTTGTTGTCACTGGGAACCCTAAGAAATCCCTTTATGTTGAAGAGCTCGGACGGGCTAAAGCTCTATCAGACTTGATGGCCGCTCAGTACGCTGTTGGAGGGCAAATCTCAGTTGACCCGCAATCATGTCAATCATGGACTGGCATTGAAAATGTCTTGAACCTAGAAAGTGACTCTACCTGTCTGTATATTTCTTACGATGCTCAAGAAATATTAATGTGGATTCTGAAAGCCAGTGGAGCCGTTGAAATACGGAGATATAAAGTGGACAAAAAGACACTTGTCACTAAAGACGCTACAAGTTTGGATACTTTTTTTTATAACATGGCTAAAAGCTTCCGCAGCTTTGGTATTTTACCGCCGGAGGTTTGCGAAGATCGATCTTTCACTGGCATTGAACCGACACCAGGTTCCTCTCAGGAAGAGAACCTCGCCGTTTTACGACAAGGATGATCCCAGACCAAATCTAACTTTGTTCTACAAAATGACCATCGCTCCTGTGGCCGACTTAATGAAGGGGTCCGAGATCATCATTGTTCCTGATCGCCACCTGTATCGTGTTCCATTTCCAGCTTTACTTGATGACAGTGGAAAGTACTTATCACAGACTTTCCGGATTCGCATTGTTCCTTCTTTGACGACTCTAAAATGCATTCAGGACAGTCCTGTCGACTATCACAGTCAGACTGGAGCCCTGATAGTGGGCGATCCTATGGTTGGTGAAGTGCTTTGGAAGGGCTGCCGAAAAACCATTACACCATTGCCCTGTGCAAGAAAGGAAGCACAGATGATTGGACGACTGCTGGGTGTTCAGCCTATGATAGGACAGCAAGCAACAAAGCAGGCGGTACTTCAAGAGATAAATTCAGTGAGCCTGATACACTTCGCTGCACATGGTAATGCGGAGAAAGGAGAGATTATTCTTGCGTCAGTTAGAACTGGTAGTCGACTTCCACGTGAAACAGACTGCTTGTTGAGAGTGAGTGACATTTCGCAAGTTCAGCTGCGAGCCAAACTTGTTGTACTTAGCTGTTGTCACGGTGCACGCGGACAGATCAAAGTCGAAGGAGTTGTTGGAATAGCTCCAGCATTCTTAGGATCCGGGGCACGCTCAGTGTTAGTGGCATTGTGGGCCCTAGAGGACCATGCAACAGAGCAGTTTATGAATCGTTTCTATACGCATCTTGTTCGTGAGGAGAGTGCCAGTGAATCTCTTCACCAGGCTATGAAGTGGATGAGAGGTAACGGCTTTGCCAAGATTTCCGAGTGGGCAACGTTTATACTGATTGGAGATAACGTGACATTTGACTTTGGAAATAAAAGTAAGTGTTAACATGTCACTCTGGCATAAGACATGGACTACAAGTGAATCTTCATGAGGAACTAGGGCCAAATCGCGTTAATTGGGGCCTTTAAATGGGAATCGACTTACAAGAAAGATACCTTACAACTTGGTTTATCTAAATCTATTTTATTTTCCAAGAAGTGAAGACCTCAGCAATGGAAGTCTCCAGGCAGACATCAAGAAAGCAATGACCTGAGTAATTACGTCTTGCAAAGGGTAAAATAATAAGTGCTTTGTTGCTTTTGTCTCTTGTCACTGTTTGAAAAAGACATTTTGCATGACAGGACTTTCATTGTTCAACGTCATTTCGGTTTCAAAGGATGTCTCCATTTATTTTTAATCAACGAGTATTTCTATATATAAGATGACAAGAATCAATTTAGGCTTATGACCTGTTTACTTGAAAACATGTTTTAAAATTGTGCAGTGTGTTATAAAGATAAACGAGAAACACCGGTGAACTGAGTCCTTTCAAAGTGTTAGTCAACCTATGCTCCGCCCTTCTTGTCCGAACGCTATCTCATACTTAGGTTGAAACTGGGGTCAGAAAATCGAAACGAGAAGAATTCGAAGTGGACCTTGAGAACTGTTGAGAAGTCCATTACAGAAATTGGCTGCTAGCTTGTAATGTTTTGACACTGATTTGTTGGTTTGGTTAAATAAACGTTATCCAATTTTATAGGTTCATTTAGATGAAATCATTTTTTTTTTGTCCTAGCCTTGGTATTTTAGAAGTACAGGGTTTATCATTGGAGGACTCAAGGCACCGAAAAGCTTGCGGATCTGAGAAATCTTTTGCAAATGTAAATAGTATAATCGGAGACTCATAAAGTTCAGTTGTAACTAACATTCTTGCATGCATATGACGGATATCTGGTGTTATTAAAAACTAGATCATTGGATAATGCAATTCGAGAGTTTTCATTGGCTTAGCCATCATGGTATATGAGCCATTATACCATGATCTACAAAAATGGCGTGCGTATGCGTGATTTTTTGGGCCTTTTTGTTTTCATTGTAGTCTAGTTCTTTATTTTTTGGGGGCGTTTTTAATAAAACAATTATTCCACTCGCGCTTGTTGGATATGAGATGATTATAGCCAACTCAGCGCTACGCGCCTCGTTGGCTATCTATCATCTCATATCCAACGCGCGCTCGTGGAATAATTGTTAAATATGCTGTAAAATTTCGATAGTTACTTAGTAAATCTGAACGTAAGAAGAGGACATTGGGGTTGCCATCCGTGTTGCGTATGGGCCTTTTGACAATGTCACACTTTAGCAATTTTTTCATTTAAACAAGAAAAAAAGCCTCGCCGTTCGATTTGTATGCCAGAAATGTAGTAAGCCAGGGACAAGCCTTGCCTCTTGGCAGGCATTTCTTTGTAAAAATTGGCACGTTTGAGTTTCCTTCTTCGTTCAGCTAGTGGAGCGCCACAGGCTGCTGTGACAAAGACATAAACATACAATTTATTTAAACACGGTAGAACCATCAGTTATATTGCAAGATTAAGATAATAATTAATTCATTAATTAACATGTTTGCCGTGTGCGAGTACGAGGAGGACATTAAGTGATTGATCTGATTTTTAACGATTGTGCACACTCGTTGACCTTCCATCTTAAATCTTGGCATCGATCTTTGTTTACTCTTTTGGTGTTTGGCGGCCTTAATAACCATTCTCCTCTATTGAAGTGTACCTTACCCCAGATTTTTTCTTTCAAAAAGAATACAATAATTTGGTGAAGATAGTCTTCATTAGTCTTGGCATTGGCCCCTTTTAAATTTCAGAGTTTTAAACCTAAGTCGCTTTGCGTATAATTTTAAAAAACTTTGGGGTAAGAAAGAAAAAAATCACCATCCGGGTCCTTCCTTCTTTCCGGCGCTGTGTCATGTATTTCCACGCCTTAGCAAACATGCTCCCTCTACGTTTTATCTGTTTCAATCGTTTTTGAGCATTTTTTTTTTAATATTATGGAGTTTTTTTACACTTTGTTACCCGTTACTTCGTTACTCTGTTTCACACCCAGATATTATATACCCATAGCATAGCTTTTTCCTTAGAACCTCTTATTTGTCGAGGGATTCGTGCACTAGAAGCCTCATAACCCTCTAAAATCAGTCGAAATTTGGCATGTAAATTAAATAACAATTATTCCATGAGCCCGAGTTGGATATGAAGTGATAAAATAACCAACGAGCGCGTAGCGCGAGTTGGTTATAATCACTTCATATCCAACAAGGGCGAATGGAATAATTGTCTTAGTAAATTCTTAAACAGGGTTTTGCCTCCGATTTTTATTTCGGCCATTATAGAGGGCTGAAGTTGAAAACTTCGTGGGAGAATTTTTAAACCAGGCTTGGCGCACTATTTTTCATATGACGGCTTATAGTCGGAGTTTTTTTAGCCAATCAAAAAGCTAGAAATGCAATAGCCGGAGCTGAGAATTTACTAAGTTATGATAGTTGTATTTTTCAAACGGCCAGGAAGTAGACAAAACGTATATTTTCTTCGAGATGACTTAAAGCCCAGAGAAATGATCAAGGTGTAAATTGCAAACTGTGTGAATATGACATCAAGGCAAGTGTTTTACTTTCTTTCTGTACTGGCTTTTGAAAATGCTTAATTGTGCATAAATTCCATCGACGGTCTTGGTTTATTGCGCTCACTGCAAGCTTGCACAGTATTGATTATATTTTAACTTTTATGTTTTGTCTTAAATGTTAGCTTTTAGCCTTTAGCGCTAAAATTACTTTATTATTATTTTAAGTTAGTTGATGTACATCATTAGTATATTTTAGTATTGTAATGCGCTTTTGATCATTGTATGTTAAAAAGCACAATGTAGATAAATTATTATTATAATAATCGTGTCTATAACAAAATTCTCGATCGTGTTTGGTTCTCCGCGCGCCTATTTGTCACGTAATCGGTGCGCGATCACGTGGGTGTCCAATTACAGGTGTCCGATTTGAACTTTTTGTAATCGAAAACCTGCAATTGGATACCACGTGATTTTCACGTCAATTACACGCGCTTTAATGATTTCCTTAGCTAAGTTTTCTACAGTTTTCTAAACTTAGGAAAAGCGCT
>OZ026597.1:3661893-3694393 GCA_964020085.1 Micromussa lordhowensis
TCACAAACGTGCTTTAAAAAAATTATCAATTAAATTGAAAACTGCACATGTGGTAACACATTTGCTGCTTTACTTTCGTCAGTCGAACGTTGACCATCCACGTCCAAAGTTTCAACTGGTAGAAATTTTCCTTTACCCTCGTCTTTGGGTACGAAAAAGTATCAGGCATTCAGTTTGTTGCTGTACTTCTGTCTGGAGTTGTTATATATGGAACTTAAACAGGGCGAAAAATGCAAACAAATCTTGATCGATTTGAAGTCTTCTTGACAAGGTAATTGTATAAGAGCCAGTACTGTATACAGTTAAAGGGACACAGTCAGCTTTGTGACTGCGTTGACCTGGACGCTAGCTTTTCTCACTTTGAAAAAAGTTTACCTCAACCTGAAATCAAAGTTCATGCAGAAATCCGCTTCATTTTCCGCAGTATTTGCTTGATTTTCAACCGTTTACTGAAAAATCTGTTTTTGAGTGTCCTTTTGCTTATCCTATGATATTATTTTTATCATATCTGGTTAAAAACAGCATTTATCGCGTCTCTGTTACATGCAAATTAGCAATTGAATGGTATGTAATGCGCATGTGTACCAGCTGACTGTGTCCCTTTAATTATTTGGTAGAGGTATTAGTTTACATTACATATCGAAAAGCGTTGAACAAGTTAAGATTCGTTAGAAATCTAATGACGCGATAAAATAAGAACCTTTGAATGATGATCTCTAACGCACTGAAGAACATGACGAGCTTAAGGGATTCTTCCTAATTGTAGAAAATTACAAAGAAATAATAATGTCGATGGTCTGAAATGTTTTACCCAGTTAGTTATCAGCGAACTTGACTGTACTCTCTTCTCTACTACTTTTAATCTTGATTTCTGTAAAACATATTCAAGGTCTGAAAACCATTCCTGGGGCCCGTTTCTCGAAGGGCCCGGAAAGGGTTCGCACCCGGAAAGCCATAGCAAAATCTCAAACCTAATGATTACAGAGCTGTTTTATTCACGTATTCTTAATATAAACAGAGGTTCTCTTCACACACGGACGTTTCAGGCGTATACAATTCTCCGTTTTTAGATACAGATGAACTAAAAATGGCTTATCACTTGTATGATTCCAGACCGAATTGGACGACACGAAGTCCATTTCACACAGCTAACGATTAAAATTTTATAATTTCTATACGCCTAACGGCTGAATATATTAATAATAATAGTAATAATAATAATAATAATAATAATAATAATAATAATAATAATAATAATAATAACAAAACTAACCCTCTACTGATAGAGGACACCTACCTAAAAAATTAATTACAGAACCTAACTACAATTCAAAACTTAGTCTATTGACAAGTTACAAAACCTAATAATAAATTTCCTCTAGATTTACATGTTATGCACCTATGAAAATATTATGGATTATGATGGGGGAAATTAAAAAAAGTAGATCCTGTTATCGTATATTGCACCCCACTCCCACCCCACGCCCCCCTCTACAAAAAAATAGAAATTGATTTCTCCTGCTCCAAAGCATCTGCTTTTCGTCTACCTTTTATAGGCTATTTAACAATTAGCCCATGAGGCGAAGCCGAATGAGCTATTGACCCGTGGCCTTTGAGGGCGAACGGTCTAATTGTTTTAGTATCATCCAACTAGTCGGACAGAAATGGCAATAAGAAAGTTAGCAAATGTAAGTTGAAGAAATAGTTATTTGGGACTAAAACAAAAGAAAGCGTCACGCTCGATGGCGCTCGAGGACTATTGCTAATAGTCCTCGAATAGCGTAGCCAATTAAAATGCAGGATTTGCATTAGTCCACTAGTTGGGTGATACTAATTTCTATTACCCCTTTTGGTTTATGCCATGTGTAAGCCCCTCCCCCTATGACTTTCCACCTTTGTGACTCTCTTTTTTTAACCCATGCCCCCTATTCATCCTCTTTCCTACCTTCTCCCTTTATCTTCTACGTTTTTCAAGCAATTGATACTGGATATCATATCTAAAAGTGCCTTGAGAGGGATAATCTTTCCGGATAAGTGCCACGAGGGGAATACCTCCGTTGCTGTTCATCTCTCCTGAGTGAAAGTCATTCTTCAATATTTTAAGAAATGCTCAGTATAGCAGCTTGGGCGTCGTTCAAACTACGACAGAGAAATTTGAAAAGAGTGTTTTCGATCTGAAAACGCATCAAATGTTTTCCGTTCATACTACGCCAGAGAAATTTGAAAACGCAACAACCACTGGCCATTTTGGATTTATGTTTAAGGAAAACTTGACCAGAGAAATCACATGATTATCGAGATGTCATAATCCCTACCAATCAAGAGTACACTTACCAAACGCTTTTCAAAATGAAGGTCTCTCATGCCTGAAATGCGCGCGTGTATACTCGTGGGAGGGCGAGTAATGGTTCAAAACGTTTAGGGGAGGGGGGGGGGGGGGCATGGGATCCTTGAAAAAAAAGATGCCCGAGAAGGGAAGAAAATTTCCTAGCTGCTTAAAATGAAGGAGCACTACGCGTGTAATGTGCGTGGAAATAGGAAAACTTAAGAGAAGGCAAATCAGCTCGTAAATGTTTCGACCAATTTGAGGAAGTAAAAAAGCGTGTACCCAAGCAGTGAACACGTGTACACAAAGGCAAAAGAGGTCCTTGAAGAGAGCAAAACATCTCGGAAACGGCTCAAAGACCCTGAGGGGAGGAACGGCGCGTGATAAAGCGCTCATCGCACTTGAACAAATGCAAAGGGAGTCCGTCAAAATTTAGACACCCGAGGCGTTTATCCATATTATAAAAGGTACCCCTTTCGAATACCCTTAACATACCTTCTTAAGAACTCTGCATCCCTTTTCTAAAACTTTGGAATGAAGTTAACGAACAATGCTACAGCGGGGGGAGAACATTAAGCATTTCCAGAGGAGATAAAACCAGAAAGGAAGCATTTTATATTCTGTTAAGGCGGGGGTAAACATGAATAGGCGTGAAATTTGAAGTGATATAAAAAAGGAAATTGTTAAGATTAAGAAGGGTTGGAAACACTACCAGACAGTTGACCCCCGCAAAAGAGAGCCCCGGGTTGGTAGGGGACTGTTTGGTATCCGTCTACTAATTCTTCACTTCAAATTTCAATTTTCCAAATCCATCAAATCTTCAACATTTCATATTTTCCTCAATTTAACCTATCCTTTGAGAAAAAAATCTCTTTCCCAAAATGCCCAAAAATTACCCAAAAATTTACACAAAACCGCCAAACAGTGGTTAATGAGATAAGCAGAGAGATTTAGTGTTGCTTGAAACGTGGCCGAGATATTGGCAGAAAGGCCGTGTTAAGCGACCTCAAAACAGCCTTCACGTGTACCCCGGCCTTAATTAATGTTCTCGTTGCACTTCAGATTTTCTTACCCATCTATATTGCCTGATTTCATACCGTGAAGGACTAGGTACGAGTCTGTAAATTATGGGATTAGCAACTATTGATCCACATAGTCAGAAAGAGCACACCGAGATTCACAAAATCCCCAAGTTTGGTGTTAATCGGGCTAATTTTCACTGAGATAGAGGCATTTAAAAACAAAAAAAATTTACAAAGAAATGTATGGAAATGCGGACAAATCCGGACATTTGTAAATTTTTTCTTCACGGTATGAAATCAGGCAATACCTGAAGCCTGAATAAGGTACCCCTTCCGGTTAGAGCCCCTCCTCCCGCATGTATAGGCCATTAAAGGGAATGCCCCCAGGAGAGAACTTCCTGAAGGTTATAGCGTAGGGAATCGCATGACAGAACTAACGGGAAACGCGAAGGGACGCGAGCTGGTGCGATGCACGTTTTCCTAATTGATAACTTAAGTGACTGATACAGAATTCGAGAATTTGTCAAAAACACCGTGAGAACATCTTACGCGTTTTGTTTGTTTGTTTGTTTGTTTGTTTTTTTCAGCCCGACTCCCTCAGCAGCGTAGTGGGTCATCTTGGGGAGGGGGACGGGGAAGGGAGGCTAAGAAAACCTATCCCACAGTGCCTCTCGACCGTGCAGCATTCCTGTTTCCACGTGCTGGCTTCGACCTTCGAGTGCAACGGAAGGATATTTTCTGATATTTGACTATAATTTTTAACTTCTTGGTAAGTAAATAGGCTCTCTTGTTTTATGAAGGCTGTATTAACATATAGAAGCCATATTGTACTCTGGTGACTTTTTCTCAATTCTAGTAAATTAGATTAGAGAAATGGAGTCGCCGCCATATTGCTCATACATAAGGCAGGTTGTGTTATTTGACAATGATGAAGAAACTTATTAAGCTTATGTATGTCCAATCCTTAACTTGTCGGTCACATCAACTGTTGTTTAATACCTGTTAATACCTTGTCCTAAATTAAACTTATCTTGATTTGTTAGAGGGGTAACAAGAGCTTATTCACCTGGAGAAAGCAACTACTAACAATATTTACATGTATGATACAAACAGCGTTTTTTCAGGTGTTTGTTTTTGGATTACTTTATTAGTCCTGGAAATCCTCAATACGGTTCTTAGTGGCAAAATGGGAAGTGTGGGAAATTGCTCTTCACTACACATTTTAGGCAGGAACAAAAGTCGTACTTGATCAATGATAAGAGGATCTGTTCAAGAACAAATTATCTACAGGACACTTTTAATAAACAACTGTATGCGAACCGAACCGAACAGAAGTGAACAGCTTACAATACACGAGGCGAAAAACTTATTATGTAATCAACCAATAAGCACGTGCGGAGTGCTGCATACATTGTGTAGTTCCAGAAAATATCTATACCCCCACCACGGAGGGAATTTCACGTAAGCCCCCCCTTCTCCCCGGAATTTCCATTTTTGAACAGTAAAATAACCCCCCCACCCCTCCGGAATTTCCACTACTATTTTGTACACCCCCCATACCCTCTGGAAAAAATAGTTTTGGCAAGAAAGTGAGTTAAAGTAAAAGTAAACACTCCAAACATTTAGCCATCTGCATTGCACGTAACTACTAAGCTTAATATTCTCGATCGATTGTAACATCTATATCGATACTCGCAAAGAAAGCATTCAAGATTAGTGAAACATGCTTTAAAAGAAGAAATAAAATGGAAACTTGTCAAATTACCTTCCAACACGACCAACTCCCTTTGTAAATGTGGTACCATTTCCATTAAGGACTGATAAAATGCGTGTGGATGAAATTGACACTGTACTTTTATTGCGAACACGATCGCTAACAGACTCGAGACGAAAGCCAATTTTACAGCAAAACTACATACAAATAGACAGAGATAAACGGGGATACGAAATTCTCAAGTGTGTGAAATCGTAACATCATTTCTACATTTATAAAGAAACTAATTTTCATGAAAGAAATCGGCTGCCACTTCGAAGACCGATGCGAAAACAAACTAGGCTAGTCTCCAGTGCTTTTCGGTCCACAAGGCGACTGAATGTGGACTGGTAACAAGTAATGGCGGCCATGTCCACGCAACGGCACGTTCTTCACATTTGTTAGCTTCCAAAATGCTTTTTGAAGAAGGAAAATGTATTTCAAATATAATGCGAGTCAAAAACAAGTATTCAAGCCACTATTTTTCATGTGAAAGTTCTACTTAGTAGGTAAGAGAGGATTTTTGAACAGCTAGATCGACACGTACTCAAATCCGAATTGAATCAAAAGACCTCTGGAAACTAAATCGATCATACAACCCCCCTTCCCCCTGGAATTTCCTGAGTCTTTGACCCCCCCTCCCCTTCGGAATTTCCAATTCCCTCCGTGGTGGGGGTATGGATATTTTCTGGAACCACACATTATCATATCTTAACAATCAACTCGGATCGCAAGTCCGGGTCGCATCAACTCAGATCAACTTGGATCAAGTCAGACTGCAACAAAATACTAATTAAGACATAGAAAAGATAGTTTTGTTCACACAAATATACATCACATCTGTTCGTTGTGGATTGGGCGCCATTCAAAAGCCGCCATGTCCCTAGTACCAGATTCTCGTGGATGAGTTTGTGATACCCAGGCTCTCTCAGCCATCACCATGAGGTTGTTTTGATTCTGTGTGGATATGGATTGTTTGTCCCTGATTTCTGGTGACCATTACAATGTACAGAGATAGCTAACTGGTTGATAAAAGTCATATTATGCCCGAAAATGTGATCAAGAATTTGGTCATATAGTGGCAGTTTAAAGGGGCTAGGTCACACAATTTTAGGCAACTTCTGCACTGGTCAAATGGTAATAGAATTAACTAAAATTTCACAGTAGCCCAAAACTATAGAAGAACTGAAACAAAACACAGGAAAGCCAAACAGGGACATAGATGGACAAAACTGACTAAAGATGATTAAAATGGATCGCATTTGGGTAAATTTGAAAATTGTTGGCCCAACTTTTTTGCAAGTTCATCTCAGTTTATGTGGAAGGTGCGATAGCCTAATGATTAGTGGACGTTGTGCTGTGTTCTTGAGCAAGACACTTTTATTTACTCTCGCGGTTCCTCTCTTCACCCAGGTGTATAAATGGTTACCGGCAAATTTAGGAGTAGAAATCGATCGCATTTGGGTAAATTTGAAAATTGTTGGCCCAACTTTTTTGCAAGTTCATCTCAGTTTATGTGGAAGGTGCGATAGCCTAATGATTAGTGGACGTTGTGCTGTGTTCTTGAGCAAGACACTTTTATTTACTCTCGCGGTTCCTCTCTTCACCCAGGTGTATAAATGGTTACCGGCAAATTTAGGAGTAGAAAGACTCCTAGTCGCTTCATGCTACCGAAACCGGGATAAGCTCCGGCCTGATGGGCCACTTGGCTAGTATACAGACTTAAGCTTTACCTTATCCCAGTTTATATCAAAATTTCATTTACACAGCTGGGAAATCTTTCTTATTTGTTATGTGGCTGTAATTTTGCAAATGAAAGACTCGTGCTCTGCCAATTTGACATTTAGAGCTCATAATTAACAAAATTAAACAAAATTACCTAAAATAGCGTGACATAGCCCCTTGATAGTTGGAGAAACTGATTGGCAGGGAGAGCCTGGTGCTAGAAAAACAAAGGAACATGGCAGCTTTAGAATGGCACACGATCGAAAACAAACAGACTTGATGAATATTTGTGTGAATTACACCTCCAGGTGAGCAAAACTATCTTTTCTATGTCTTGACTAGTATTTTGTTGCAGTCCGACTTGATCCAAGTTGATCCGACCCGGACTAGTGATCTGAGTTGATCCAGTCCGACGTTTGTACCTGCCTACCCATTATGGGTTGCTGGAAAAATGTAAACAAAGCTGCTGTTATTGATAGCAGTTTTATTTCAATTTTCTATGTTGTGTGTACATGTCATAACTTATTTTCTCTCAAAGATAAACTGCAACTGATGAGTGTCTTATTGAAATATTTTCATTTATTATCAGGCTAACAAGAGTCAAACAACAACATGGAACTACTACAACTGCAAGGTCAGTGGAGGAGTCAGACACAGCTAATCAGGTCAGTTTATATTTTTCTGGTATCTGCAATGTTGTTCACAAGTGTACCTACACATGCATAAATTATATAATTTGTACTCCCATTATGTACAGTTGAACCTCCCATAAGCAGTGCCCACGCAAAATGGGTACATGTAATTCCAGAAAATATCCATACCTACATGTACATGTATACCAAGGGTGGCTTTGTGGAATTCTGTGGGCAAGGGGGATTCTTTAAACTGGAAATCCAAAGGCATGGGGATACATGCATGTACGATTGGAATTCCAAGAGCATGGGGGATTTCTAGAGGGGACAGATGAGTGTGAATGCGCAAACAAACAAACTGTTGACACTGCTGAGGACCATGGAAAGCAAGATGCTAGACAAGCATTGATCAATCATGCATGTGTCTGTGTTGTTTACAGAGGCCTTAAAGATGATGAATTTTCGAGTCAGATTAATCGTTTGCAACGAAAGACGGAAAGACAAGCCACCATGTTTGGTTAATATGCACCAGTGATATATATTCGTAAAGAAACCATTGTTATGGTGTCTGATCGAGTTAATGTCATTTGTAATATAAAAAAGTAAATTAATTAGGAAGGATTTGCCCATGTACACTGTATGTTTGTATTTCCATGACGGTAATTAGCACACAAAACAATTTAAATCACTAGTTTAGTTGAAAACTATTGGCAAAATTTTGACTAAATAAGAAGTTTTAGTCACCGAACATTTAGTCACAAATGCATGCAATTGTATTGGTCGCAATTTTGAGCTATGTAGACAGTTCTTTGACTGACAATTATAAGCTAAAACTGATCTAAACGTAAATCCCTTTCATTTGAAGTCGTTAGGAGTCAAACAAGGAATTCTAGAGGGTTGAAGTAAAAAACAGAAATCCAGAAGGGAGGGGAATTACCAATATTGGAATTTGGAGGGCATAGAGGGTAGAACATTTTGGAAATTCTGAAGGCCACGGAGTGGGTTTTCAATTGTTCATGAATGCTGCCCATGGTATGGTATGGGTATTTTCTGGAATCACACAATGTCAATCCTAGGTGATGGCTTACAACAGCTTCAACCATTATTGGGTCAAAATTTCGCCTCATTACCGTATAGTAAATGCAGAGACTTCCCAGTTTTTTTTTAATGTTTTATTCATGTAAAAAGTCAATTTTGAGAAACAATCAGGTACATGTACATATGTATTTGCCCACTGAGAAATTTCCATCTCTTGTATTACCCAGGAATGCAATAATGTTATAACACCTTACAGTGTATTATCCAATTTCTGCCCTATTGTCTACCAAGTGGCTTACAGGAAGTTAAAACAAAAGAAAATTTCAAACTTTTAGCTCCAAAAGAAGCCACGGTGGCTTTCGAGAGGTGGTCGCTTACAAAAGATTCCAAATACATGTACAGTATACTGATCTGACTTGAAAGCATCTTGGTATTTTGGAAAACTTTGCTGAGAAGAGGTGGTCGCTTATGAGAGGTGGTTGCAACCAGATGTTCAACTGTACAGTTCTAATTCAACAGTGCTTTCAATAAGATTTGAAGTAGGTGGCTACCTTTTAACAGCACTTCCCAGAGTAATAATTTTATTAGAAGCCCAGGAGAATTTCTCTCTGGAGAATTTTTAAAAGTTAAATATACCCGCCGACTTTCAACAGAATACCTGCCAGGGCTCTGGCAGGTGCCAGGTCCTATTGAAGGCTCTGATTCCATCAGTTAAATTTACATTGCTACACATGTAAGTATACCAACAGGAAGGAATACTAAGTAACTCTCAATATGTTTGTATCTCTTATCAGGGCAAACAAGAGACATGTACAAACGGTAAAAGATCAGAGGAGGAAGTGAAATACATCAGGCATGGCAGGTCAGTCAAAGTTTTTCTAGATATACATGTACATGTACAGTGTATAGTGGACTACTGTAAGTGTACAAAATGTATCACAGTGACTATACAATGTAAGTTTTATTAGTCACTTTGACGATCAGGTACCGTGTACCATTAAAGGATGAAAATAATTCAGTTTTGAAAAATCCAGCAGATTGCAGCTTTTGGTAGGATTGCCAGTAGGTTTCAAGATTGTTTGGGAACATCCATGTCTTTTTTTGATTGGACTAAAAGAGTGTAAAATTTCATTTTTTGCAAGGATTTGTCAACAGAAAGTGGTGGTGCTTCTCCTTACAGCAAGCAATTGAAATTACATGTATGCTATTGATCTAGTCAATTTATAAAAGCTTATAGTTTCACAGGTTACAAAATGTTGACCTTCATAAACTGAACATAGCCTGCGTAACAAGTGTTCCTTGGTGAGACCAAAAAACAATGACAAAACAGAGGGTGGTGGGGCGAGTGAGTGAACATTTCCCATAAACTCCACAATTCAGAAAAACGCCAAGTGTTCAGAAAAAAATGAGGTGCTTTCTGTTTGGATTGGTCATAGTGTTGACAAGTTTGACTGCAAGCTTGATATAAAAATCAAATAACAGAACAACTTTCCATGCGCTATTTTTTTCTTCTGATTGGCAAGCTTGCTAAAGCCACAATTGTGCTATCTACATACTCCTTTCCAGGGCAACAATTAAATCAAATGTTTAGCTATAAGACCAGCTTCTCCCGTGGTTTAACTGTTACTGTTCATTCTTGATCTTTTGCTCGTAAAACTATTCTTTAACTGTTGAATTAACATGACCACTCGGAAATCAGAAACCTTTTATTTTGAAAATTGTCAGCGTGGGAAAATTGCAGGGATAAAAGCACCAGTCGTCGACTTCTAAATTACAGCCTTGCTGGACATGGAAAATGTCTCAGATGAGCTATCTATTAAAGGTTGCCAAATACGACTTTCAAATCCTGGTTCTCCTATCCTTGTTCCTCTGCATTTGATATTTGCGCACAGTCAACAATTAAAGTGCCTATAACCCCAGAATTTTTTTTTGGCTAAGATGAAACTTAGACAAACACACAAAAAGAATTTGCCAAAATTTTCGGTTTGTGATATTTTTATGGGCTTTAAAAACTAGCATAAAGTAGCTGAAATTTGATACATGACCGAGCTGGTGAGGAGCCTGGGTCTATTACTGGGTTGACGTCACAGCCTGTTTTGCATGCATGTTTATAAAGAGTTAATGCTATGTAAATGAATATGTGACGTCAACCCAGTAATATACCCAGACCCCTCACCAGCTCGGTCATAACACAAAAGATATCAAATTTCAACTACTTTCTGTTAATTTTTAAAGCCCTTAAAAATATGACAAACCAAAAATTTTGGCAAATTCTTTTTGTGTGTTTGTCTAAGTTTCATCTTAGCCAAAAAAAATTCTGGGGTTATGGGCACTTTAAAACGACAAGATGGTGTCTTCAGATTAAAATCCAATACATTGAGCACAAGTCAAATAAATCTTCACTGAGGCTAATGCAATTAAACAAATCTTCATTTTGCAAGCCACACAACAGTTATTCCTAGAATCATTTGAGGCAATCTGATATACTTTTCAATCAACAATACAATGCCACACTAATCAGGAGCTCTGTTTGTGGATGAAGGGGGTTTTTGAAATTCGAAGGGTTTGCGGGAAAGTGCTCCCCTGCTCACGTCACCCCCTCCTTTGTCAAGTTTGTGCTCTCGCTCCAATTTTCTAGGCCAGAAAGTGTAAAAGGTCTTCTTACAGGAACGCTTATTACACCAGTTAACTGAACAGACCTCTAAGTTCCAAGGCTCGACATCTGAATCCTCCCCACTTATTGCAATATTTTGTGAGTTTATAGTTTTCTTTATTCTCATTACTTGTCTGCTTGATAAAGTATTGAAATTGTAAGGAGAAAATTATTGACAACTGACAGATGGCTCTAAATGTTTATTAACAAATCATGCTTTGAACTCAGCATTTTTACTGACAACTGACAGATACATGTAGCGCCGAATTTATTACTTATGATTGACCACATTTTTATTGCAACATTCTCACCAACAGCTGACAGATCTAATTCCAAATTTGCACTGACAAATCATGCTTTGATCTCCATATCATTAATGACAACTGAGAGATGGCTCCAAATTTGCACTTACAAATCATATTGTGGTCTCCACATCCTTACTGACAACTGACAGATGATTCCAAATTTTATCAGACAAGTCACGTTTTGATCTCAACATCCGTACTAGCGGAATTTATACTTGAGACGAATTTATCTGATTGTGAATTTATGTAAAGAGATGATTTATCCATCTGAAACAACTGGCAGCTGATTCCAAATTAATCATCACATGGTCTCAATTGGGTGGCAACAGATGCAAACATGTTAGCCCAATCTGTCTATTTAGCCTGTCAGCAACCTCACTTATGAGTCATCCACAGGCAAAGAGCGATAAGCTAGCCCACAGTTGCAAATGTTTTAATGTTCTCATGCTTCCAGCTCAGAATACTAAATTTAAATAATATAATTATACTTTTCATTTAGAGCTTAGGGCATAGTGATGCATCGTATCAACAAATCGTACTCTACTTGTTTTTTTTTTAATTTTTTTTTTTTTTGCCTTGTTTAAATATAATTATTTACATAATATCAACGTTTATTGCAAGGATTGAAGGAAGCCCAGGGAAGCCAATATGGCTTATGTAAAGGACTACCTTTTAAAACATACCAAAGACTTCACAAAAAAAATAAAACTGCTGTCACAAGCACACAAAATGATCATAATAATTATTAATTTAGGATAAAAAGTAGTTGAACAGCTTCACATAATGTACATGTAGCTTAACGCACAAATGTGCAAAAGCAAAGGAAGACAAAAAAAGCGAAAAAATGCACACAGAAGCACAGTAAGAAAAGTAATATACCAAGAAAGGTGACTTAATTAAGTTAGCAGGTGTGAACAACAAAAAAAACCGAGATCCACAGGAAAATATGGGACTTTGTCATTGTATCTATCTGTAAAAGTTCATTTGTTCATTGAAAGATGTTGATTGTAGCAATTGACACCTCAGTTGAAAGTCTGCGTCGAACGCACTCTTACATGTATAATGTTTGATTTTTTTTTAAAGGGGTTTATTAAAAACTCTCTTGCAGTAAAAACAACTGAATTAACGAGTACGTTTTACAATGTTAAATTCATCTACAGTACAATAATTCATAGGTATAACGATACTTGTGATGCTATCAATTGAGTCACATAAAATGTCAAGAGTCACATAAAATATTTAAAAGTAAAAAAATTTTCTACTGTCTTAGTCCTAAAGGCCTTCCTGTTCCGGAAAAGATAATGTTTTTGTGTTTTCTGCCGTAAGCGTTCGTTAGGCACGTCCAAGAGTGGACTGGGGAGCAGATGATGCAAATGGTGGCTAGGGGACTTCATTTTCTCCATATATTTGTAGCACAAGTGTACTCGTCTATCATGTAACCTATCTAGATTACCTAATTGCACTGCATGAGCATAAGACTCTGCTTCAGGGTAAATTATGTTAAACGCCCTTTTTTGCACTCGCTCTATGGCTTCGGACAGATAGGCAGGAATGTCCTGCCAGACCGGTACTGCATACTCCAAACCTGGCCGAACTGAGCCAAGGTATATCCTCAACATGTTGGAATGGGACACCCTGGCTCTGCGCGGAACTCTAGGTGAATATAACTTCTTACAAGCTTTCTTAGTGATGTAATGAACATGAGAGTTCCACTTCAAGTCATTGTGCATAATAACTCCTAAGATCTTATAGGTATTAACACTATTGATGACATTGCCGCCAATTATTATGGGATTAATGAGACAATTAGAGTTGCATAGGAAATTAATATGCATTTCTTTACACTTAGTAAATACTGGTAATACTGTGTTGTTATAAGAGCATAATATCAATTTTCATATAAACATTTCAAACCTTTAAGTTACATTTGCAATCACATGGACAAACCCATCTTAGTACACTTTAAAACTGGGAAGTGATGCAAATTAGATTTATGTCCCGCTTGATTACAACTTTTTTTCCTTAAAATTAATAAAGAGTTCTTGGCATGCAGTGTTCTACATGTAACCACAAAACAGTTTTCTATTAATTTCAGATAATTTGAACTTTCATTGCTACATGTACATATACAGATGAAATTATTTCTTGTTACTTCTAAAGTTAACAAATATATTATTTAATGGAAAACCCTACAAATTTAACTGTTCCCACAGCTGACATTAATTAATTTCACAAGTAGCGACTGCAAACTTTGCTTCTTCTGGTTAAATTGCTAAGTACATATATCTTATTAGACCTTTTTGGTGTGTAGTATCGCTGTATATTTTTACGAGTTGTGCAGTATTTTGACGAGCCCGTAGGGCGAGTCAAAATACAAACAACGAGTAAAAATATACAGCGATACTACACACCAAAACGTCTAATAAGAGATTTATTATCCAACGATTTCTTTTCCCAAAATTCTGACTTGCCAAGGTTTTGAACTTCACGCGGCCGGGAGGAATGAGGCGAGTACAAATATCTGTTATTTGTACTCGTTTCGCGCGATATTTGTACTCTAGGAAGCAGAGTTGGATAATAAATACACTTATTCTATTGCTGCTATTTCCCTAATTCTACTTTATAGTGTACTCTTTTCTATCAATTCAAGATAATGCACTTTAAATTTCACTTTGCGGTTTTAAGCTTTTTTTAAGCTTCTTTTAAAGCTTCAGTTGTTTTACTAGGTTGCTAGAGCAAACGTAAACAGAGGAAGTACATTATATACAACACATTTATTGAAAATATTGTAGACACAATAGGGAAGCTTTTCGATGACACATGTAATTGTTTCTGAGGCCTGTAAATCTTCATCTAGGTTACTGCTAACCTGGGTTACTGTTTACAAAGTCTACAACTTCATAGAACAACAACAACAACAACAACAACAGTTATTGAATCCAATACGGCGTATTGTCAGTAATTTTCTGTCGTTGGGTTCTAAGCCAGTGCTATGGTCTAGCAACCAGTCTGCAAATTCAACTTTATTGCTGTCTTTTTAAAAAACAACGGAAATCAAGAAGTACTTCGTAGCCATAGTTACTGCAAATAATCATGTTGATGGTTTCTGATCAATTAGCTCACAAAAGTGATCGAAATCTTATTTCTCCTTACAAAATCAGTACATTGTTGAGCAAACAGGTGATGAGAATAAAGACAATCCTCAACACGGGACTTAAGTAGTCGATGTACAGTACAAATGTATATAGGATAGGATGAAGAAAGGTTTGCGCAGTTCTGTGCTAAGAATGTGTTAATATAACGCAAAGCTTCAGTACGATAGATATCGAATATTTTTGTTTTCTTTCTGTCAGGATTTCTCAGTGACCAGACGACTGAGGGAAGATTAAGGCAAAGACAAGCCACTGGAGGCAATACTGAGAAGAAAGGACATTTACAATGTAAAACAAGACATAGCCTGCAAGGGATAAAAGTAAGACAGATGGAGATATTTTTTCCGAACTAAAAAGTAGAACGTGTAAGATAGGATTTTTTTTCGTGGACTAAGCTTTAGGATCGGCCTGAAAAAAGATTTACAGTTAGGTGTTGTAGGAAATTTGTCGTCAGCTTTGCTTTAATCTTTTGTCTTAGTTTGTTCACGATGCGAGGGCTTGATGGATTGTGTGACTGACACGTACGTGACTTTTGAGCATCAGAGCTGTTGCGTTACACTAGTGGCCATTGAGAATATGTTGATAAGGCTTTCTGCGGGAACTTTGCATCAGGAGATTTAACTGTTAATTTAGGAAATGAAGATTGTGAAGAGGCTTGTTTAGACAAACGGCAAGGCAGCAGGGTACATGTACCTAAAGAAACTTCATTTTCTGAGTTCATAGCAATTAAAATACGGCAACATTTCCTGAACTTGACTAATTCCGTGCAAAACTTTAGTAACGTATTCTCAACTGTCGTTAGTGTAACGTAACAACACTTTTGTTCGATAGTCACGTACGTTTCTATCGTATAGTTCTGGTATCGTGAGCTTAGAAGGAAGTTTTTATGGCTAGTCGTCGTGTTTAGGAATAGCAATTTTTTACTAGGTTTCTTTTTTGTTTGTCTAAAATCTAGCAACAACATCCCTCAACCAAAAGCGATTTTAAACCAGGATTAAAAAAAAGTCGTTAAGTTTTTGCAGTGTTATTTCAAGCGTATTCCGTGAGTCAGTTTCTCTTGTTTAATAAACGTTTACTAAAAATTGTCTTGGCTGGCTAAATTGACTTCAAGGGTAACCCATGTAAAAAAATTTAATTTTCCCGCCAAAAAACTTAGAAAAAAATACAGGCGCCCAAAATACGCATGCGCCGTTTTTTTTTTTAATTTCATATTTTTAATTACTTCGTATTGTTTCATTCACTCAATGGCGTATGCGTGTTTGTGTTAAATTTCAATAAATGCTAAACTTTTTTGTCTCATTGTTTTTCTTCCAGGAAAGAAGCAAGGGTCATCTTTAAACGAGCGTTCCAATAAGGCCACCTATTACAACATTACTCAGGTAACTTATTTAATTTATTTACCCAAACGTTACATTTCAATTCTCCTGACCCATAAGCTTACACTTCTTTTATGAATTAGTTCGAAGAATTTCCTGGTACAGGCCGTACATCATAAATATAATATAAATCATAAGTCCCTCTGTTGATGCTCGTCTTTATTTTAATCACCTACTTACTTAACAATCTATTGATCCTGTAGTCAGTAATTAGAACTTGATCAGGGTTTGATGTAAACAAAGAGTTTCTTGCTTGACGTAGGACTAAGGGGAGGAGAGAGGGGTGAGAGATGTTTGTTGATTTCACTGTATACAGTGTAACTTAGAAAAACAAACGGAGGCCAAAAAAAAAAGAAACAAGAAATTTCACCATTTTTCCTAAAATTGATCTGGGAACATTACGATGCATCAACTTTTCGTTCCCGTAATTTTGCGTTTCCATGACAACCAGGCATCCACAGGCTGCTATGACCAAATTTCTTGGCTATATTTTCTTCCGACTTCACACAAAGCCACGACTATAAAGCGCAACTAGTTTGTGACACACCGGACAGTTTACATGACGAAAAAAAATACCTTGAACGTGTTTTTCACAAGAACAACTACAACGCTGACTTTATTAGACGAAACATTTACCGACCTACCGAAGCTGACGCAACGAACAGGAACCCGACACCTGTTACTACAGTGACTATAGCTTATATTAAGGGCACTTCTGAGACCATCTCACGGATCCTGCAGCCCTACAACATCCGCGTTGCCCACAAACCTACGACTACGTTACGACACTTACTGGCCAACATTAAAGACAGGGACGAACCCAACAACAGACAGGGAGCAGTTTACAAGATCAAATGCTCCGACTGCCAGGCTTCCTACATTGGTGAGACTGGCAGAAACCTGAACACAAGACTGACTGAACACAAACGAGCCACGAGAAATGGTGATGTCAACAATCACATTGCTGTACATCATCAACTGACAGACCACAACATTGACTGGGACACTACTCAATGCTTAACCTACAGTACGAACTATTTTCAACGACTGACTCTTGAAAGCTGGTACACTAACTTAGAACAAACACCTCTTAACAGATGTCAACAGCTACCGGCGCCTTACAAACGACTTATTCACGACGCAAACGAAACCGACAAACGGACTTCTAACAGACCGACTTAATTTGACTAACTATATACGGACCTCAACGCTAGCAATTTGACTAACAAAAGACGGATCGAAACTGACCAATGACTGATGACAAACTTTACACGAGTCTTTCAGCCAATACCATCATGGCTAAAGTGACCAATCACTTTCAACAGGCCAAACTTATAACATCATCGACTGACAAACAGTATTCACTTGACTCTGAAGATGACTTCCGCTCAGGTTGTCGAAACGTCAGTCACCAACAACAGTTCTTCTCAGAACTACACTCACCCGGACGATCATACTATACGAACTAATGTATACACTTTCGTTTGGTGGGGTACGCGCTAACCTTCCGTTTCTGCAAATTTACGCTTGCAATATTTACAAAACTGAGCAGTTTAAAATCTAATAACTCTAACACCAAAAAGAAATGAAAAACCGAAAGAATCACAATCGATAACTTCAAGTATGAAAAAGGCAACTTGCTATAAAGGCAAAGCGGTACGTTGATGCTCTCAATTCACGTTTTGTTTATCTTAAGTAAGTAGTCATACAACTGACATATTTGACATCTTAAAGACGGCCCATTTACACGGTGATTTGGTGATATCAAATTCTTTTACGAAGTATCAAGCCCTGGAAATTCTCTAACTTTTCAGTTTGTTCGATATGAACAACAGGAATAATTAACGGATTTCAAGAGAACGCAGCCAGGATGAATGATAATAAAATCTAAGAACGTTCTCTGGCGAAAATATTACACAAATGTCATTCGGGGTAATACTGGCTGTGAACTCGCCAAAGAGGGAGGAGAAAACGTCGCCTTTTGTAACCAGTTTCGTGGTTGTCAAGCAATATATCAAAAACGAGAGACGGTGTTTCATCAGGATATCCAAACACAGAGAAGAGAGCTGAAAATACGACGCGCAGCGGAGTATTTCTGACGAAATTCGAGGTGTTTGGATAGGCGATGAAGCACTGTCTCAAGCGTTTGATATATCTTCTCAATCGAAACAAAAACTAAGGAGTAAACGGAGAGGTGAAATCGTCAAAACCCCTGCTAATCAAGACCGTGCATCCAAACCTCCTTCACAGTTGTGATTTTCTTTGTTTTAACTCAGTTGATGAATTAATTATTAATGAGTTTGAGAAGCATGCATCTTGGCGGCTCATGCCCATGTATATCGACTTTAAATCATGTTTGATAATAGATATTTGATATTTGCAATGGGTAAACATCTGGGCCGGGTGGTTAGAAAGGCAGTTAACACTAACCCAGGATTCAAAGTTAATCGAAGTAAAACTTTTTCTTGTATAAAAATGTTTTTCACTTCTTATATTTTGTGTAGTTTGACATTACCCAAGCTCAAAACTAAAGGACAAACAGTACAAACAGAAAACCTCACCGAAAAAATAAAAAACTGAAATCAAAATTCTTGCTAATCCTGGGTTAGCTTAACGGGCTTTGAACAACCCGGCCCTGAGTAATTGTTTAGAGTTGATACATTCAAGCGCGTTTTTTTAGTGCTTGTTGAATCGGCAATCAAATTATAAAGCGGACCAGCTGGTTGACAACTGCAAAGCTTGTTGACAACTGCAAAGCGTGTTTACTAAATCGATATTTTCTACATTTTTTGGCAGGATTTCTCTGAAGGCGATGCATTGAAGAAAAGGACGAATGGCAAGGCATTGGAGGCAAGATTTTGGAGGAAGAAATTAAGAAGGCAAAACTCTGGAGGAATATATTGGAACTGGGAATAATACACAAGGGAGTGAAGTAAGCCAGACTATTACATTTAAGTCGAGCGGGAGACTTATGGAAATTCGCAAGACAAGATTCAATTCACTTCACTAGGTTTTCACACAAAGATATTCACTTGTTTCACTATAGGGCTGTTCTCCAATTCTTATTGTCTTGTTTACAAAATTATCAAGCCCTAATTTGACTTGGAAAAGTGTTTAACGTACTTTAAAAGCTTGTTTCTCTCGGTAAATAGACTTTGTGAGCTCGCGATTTCGAAGACAATTGTTTAGTTTACCACTGTAATCAATTTAAGCGAATTGATTGTCTTTTTGCCAAAACATCACGACCAGAAATTATTTTTATAGGCAATTTACAGATGTACGCGTTCTTTTTATACAGAGCTGTTCACTAATTCCAATTGTCTTGTTTACAAAATTAAAAAAATTTACGTCCAAATTCAACTCAGTAAAATAATTTTTGTAGCAAGCCTTCGGGTTTAGCGTACACCAAACACTTGCCGTTTTTCTCGGTTAAAAACTTGAGGACTTGTATATTTTCCAAGTTGTTGAGTTTATTCCACAATATAATTTTACAGGAATTTATTGTCTTTGCCAAAAATTAATTTCAGAGAAATATTTCTTAAAGAATACGTATTATCTTTGAGCTCACAGTGTCGTATACGAGGGAGATAAGCTTGACATTTTTCTATGCCTGTATTTTTCAAAGCCACAATTTGTCCAAGTTTTGCTAGGAAGAGAAAATATTGTCTTGAATGCCCAAATTTGTGTTCGAAGTTGCTTTTCAAGGAAATAATTCCATGAAACGTTTTGTTGTAGAGCTTCCAAAAAGTTTTCGTATTCTTGTTCATTTAATTCGTCGTGTTTCTAAAACTTTATTTAAACCAACATTGCTCAAATTTTGTCTTAAATGCTTAAATTTTTAAGACGGAGCCCATGAGCACTTTCCTAGAAAAGATTGTTATTAGCTTTGTGTACTGAGTTATACAACATTAAAACGTTTTTGCAAACTTGTGTTGAAATTTGCTTTCATGGTTACCCTTGTCAAAATGTTTAATTTTCCCGCCAAAAAACTTAGAAAAATACGGGCGCTTATAATACGCATGCGCCAACTTTTTACAAAATACTTGTCTACAACTGTTTAAACATTTTTGGTTTTCCCGCCAAAAGACTTAGAAAAATACGGGCGCCCAAAATACGCATGCGCCAAATTTTTTTTCAAAAGATGTAATTTAATTCTAAATTAATATTAAACCTATCAATAAATGCAATCTTTTATATTCAGGTATCCATTTCTTTTGTAGTAATCTTTATTATTGAGTAAATAAAATATTTCAAACAATAAAGTATTCACAACAAGTCTTTCATTTCAATTGCTTTATTCATCTTTAATCTTCTACTTACAATAGTTAATTAGTTAAGTGAAATTCAATTAGATTAATTACAAAGGTGTCATCAAAAAACTTGCCCTCTATATACTAAGACTTTTGGCGGGAAAATTGGAAACCATTTGCACAGCGTTTCCCCTGGCAACTTTTCTGACAAAAAATTTTAAGGGGGTACCCCCCTTGAATTTTTCCCGCCAAAAATGTTTTAGTATATACCATCTTGAACACAAACTAACGGAAATTTTGATTCCAGACATTCGCGTTTTTCCAGAAACAAATAGATTTTGAATCCAACGAATATAATATTTGTCTGTGTTCAAGATGGTATATTCCATGATGATATTTTGTTAAATAGTCAGCCATAACACCTCGAGCAGCTAGAAATCTATTTACAGAAATGAGAAGAGAAAGTGCAACTGCAACGTTTCTGCCCAACATCGAGATGGTGAAAACATTTCTTAATCGAAATATTTAAGAAAGCTTATACAGTCGGGTAACTTGAGCCCCAACTATATAAACTCTCTTAACTATAGCGATTCCAAAATGTCGCCACCTTCTCAATGTTGTGCACAAACGTTGCAGTGGTACAGATTTTAACTAGCTCTTCTAATTTCTGTAAATAGATTTCTAGCTACCCGCCATCCACAGCTTAACTATTTAACGTGATATCACCATGCAATATATTTCAAGAAGATAGCAGAGGCAAGCCATGAATCAAACCCGATTACTCCAACGAGAATGAAAATAACCGCGAGAACTTCGTTCTTATCCTAGTATTTGGAACATTTTAGAACTTCCGTCACTTTTAGCCGAGATGAAAAATCAATACCCGTCAAATTATAGGCCAATTTAAAAAAGCGTTTATGGCTTGCTTAGTTATCTTCTAGAAATTACTTCCAGCGAGGTGTTAAAGGTTAATGTCTGGTTATCAAGCTTCAAAATGTATCACTATATATCATCCTATGGCTTCTGTTGTAAAACTTTGTCATTTGCAAACGAAAGCAAAAACACTTTAGATGAATCAGATAATTGACAAATTGCTTTGAAAAGCAATAGAGCTAACAAAGCAAGTGTTTTGAAAATTTTGTTCGTAGCGAACGATAGCGATAAAATTTTAGGACACTCAGACAATTGGAGCTACGTTCATCATAAAAAATGTAACATTGAATACAAATGATAGCTACAAAATTTTCAAAGAATCAGACAATTGGAACCAAGTTTACAAAATCAAAGACGAAAAAGTGAATACTTTTTGTAAAAATGTCTGTCCGTTAAGAACGACAGAAACAATTTAGAACAATCAGGCAATTGAAACGTGTTTCGAAAAGCAACTGATAGAGCTAATGGCAAGTGTTTAGAAAAATTTTATTCGTAGCAAAGAATAGCGATAAAATTTTAGAAGAATAAGACAATTGGAGCTACGTGAATACAAATGATAGCGACACAATTTTCAAAGAATCAGACAATTGGAACCATGTTTAGAAAATCAAAGATGAAATACTGAATACTTTTTGTAAAATTGTCTATCAGTTGTGAACGAAGGCAATAATATTTTAGAACAATCAGGCAATTATTGGAGCTGTATTTTTTAAAACAGGTCTAATCGTGAATATTGTTTCAATCGTGAAAATGTTTGGTAGTCCAAATGATAGCTTTAGAATATTCAGACAATTGAAGCTACATTTCAAAACAGTAATAGATATGATAGTTGACCGCCAGTTTTCTTTTGGAAAATAAGATAATTTGACCTACATTTTTCGAAACGTGATAATGGAAGAGTTGCTTGATACCAGACATAATTCATTACAGCCTCGCTGGAAGTTGAACAAGAGGATGTATTTGGTTTCTGGTTGATATTTGTACGCTTAGTTCCCCACCGAAGAAACAATTTAAACCGACCGTTTTCCGTACGGAAATTTATGTAACAATGTCTGCCGATAAATCAAGTACTTTCTAGATTCAAAGATCAATCCAGAAACCCAATATCCTCTTCTAAAATTATATTATATTTCAAGGTGGCTCTGTATGTCAATACACAACAAAACGTCACAAGAAATGTTCACGCATTTTACCGTAATTCATTACGCCAAAAAGCAGATGTCGAGTGAAACAAGGAGAAAAGCGTTCAAAATAATAGGTGATCATGTCAACAAACGTTTAAAATATTTAGAAATTAATTAACTTAAAAGAAGTTGCCACGAAACTCAGATTTACTAACGAATCGTTAACGATCCTTGAATGAGTTGAAGTGTTTCAAAATTTCAGTTGACATAGAAAGAAACGATGTAACTTTTTTCATAGTGATACTGAGCACTGAGCAAAACTGTAGCATTTCCAAATGAATTGGATCATTAATAAATTTTGAGCAAGGAAATTGCTCTTTCAATATTTACAATCCGCATCATTAATTTTAAGCAGTGATCTGTTTCTAAAAAAATTCACGTGAATTTTACTGCAAAGCGCAGAATTGATAAAGAGACTTTGATTTCGTGTCTGAAAATGCTTTAGGTTTGAGAAATAAAAATAATTCTTCGATAACTCGAAGCGTTTGATAGCTAAACGGAGCACGATAAAAAGCAAAAATGAAACAATTTTTATTACATGAACACTCATGTAATATTGTTTTTGAGCAAGGGCATTGACCTACAACAGGCAATTTAAATCATAAATTGAAACCAGTCCTTTGTAAAACGTCAGTGCTTCATGCAATTTGGGAGAACACGACAAATTGTGATAGGGAAGAATACTGTTTACAAACATTGTTTTTGTTATTAGAATGTTCAAAACGTTAAACAAAAGAATTCTTTGTTTCACCAGCCAATAGTTCTCTGGTTAGCCTTTTAATAACAATATGTGACGTCACTGATATCTTTGCTGCATTGAATTGTTTGCCCAATTTGTATCACAACGGAATTTGGTATGATTGACATGATTACGTAACTAATAGTCGCAAAAGTCGAATTGCTATCACGGTTTATTTCAACATGCAGTGCCACCTTAAAAAATTCAACAAAGGTTATCGTCAAGTAACGTGTTTTCAAACTTAGGAGAGTTGAGCGACTAAAACAATTTGGAAATTGTAAAAGAAAAAAAGAAAAAACTCGAGTCTGACAAGATAAATGAAGTAAGCATGCAACTAACGACCGATAAAATTAAATTTAATCAAGCTGATGATCGCTCGATCCAAGGAATAAAACTCCCCACAATTTGAAAACATGCAATAGACGATAACTCGAAAGCGGTTGAAACCTCTCCGACAAAAATGGCAGAATTAACTAATTCACATTTACTACCGAATTGAATTTTTTTCCGTGCCCGAATGTCACTCGAATGCAAATATTTCCGCTAAGAAAAAAAAATAAACGTTAAAAAATCAAAAAAAGATTTTAAACCACGAAGTTTTGACCTCGAATATAAGTTTTCTATTAACAGGACTGCCATTTCTTATCGGAAAGATTTCAATTTAGCCATATTCTAGAATGATATTCTCAACTTTGTCTTCATCCTCCCTGCTTGAATCCTTTTGATCTCCTCCTGTCTTGCTGACACTCCCTGAAAATAAAATAGATAAAAAATGGGTAAGAAACAAATCCAAGTGTGGAAACTGAAAAGAGTAAACAAGGAATAAAAGAATTCACAGTGAACTGTTAAACACGAGCGCGAATTGACAAGTACAAGTCAAAGTTTGACAAAGAAACTCAACTTTCGCGAAGAAAGCCAGACTCTCGTAAAAGTAACAAGTATACAGACTTCAGCGTCTTGTATGGTTCCTGAACTAGCTTCTAATCTCCGTTTCGCTCCAAAAAAAACCTATGAGGTTGTTCTGATGTTCGACACGAAATGTAAACCGAGCTCGTCAAGAGCACGTTGTAAGGCGTGGAGCCGGTATTTTTGGTTGCGAAAGGTAGAATGCAAAGAAATTGATACTAACCATTGACAGAAATGGGTGTCAAACGACTTTCTTTCCCGAAACGTCCTCGCCATTTCTTCTCCAAAGTAAGAATTTGCTTCTCCTGTAGAAGGGAACAGTACACATCCTACTCCGACGGCAAACATCTCAAAATGACAAACAAACACCTCAGATCAGCAACAGCCATCATGAATATGCAAAATAAGATTGGACCAATCAGATAACAAATAGCTCATGAATATTAACGGGAACCCTTTGCATCCTTTCAGCTAAAGCTTTGCATTTCTTTTGTGTATATGGAGCCCACGTAAACCCGCTTATGAGCTAAATAAACGCTAAACTGTCGTTTTTCAAATATTTTAAACTTTTTTTTTTACAGTTTCTGAATGTCTAGCCCTCTCTTTCAAACATACAACTCTGATAAATCATTTACATTTTTTATCACACCATTCCCTCGTTTTCATGTCACGCTAAAATCTGCACGCAAGGCCTGGAACAAGTTATGTTCAGGAAAAGGGCAAGTACTTCATGTTAGGGCAACGTATAGTCGCCCATATAGTCGCGCCACTTTTAAAATAGATATTAAACGCAAGCAAACTGCAGGGCTGTTATATGGGTCCCCTACCATGAATTATATCCCAGGAAAATGAGGCCAAAAATCAAGGTTGTCTAAATCATTAAGTGGGCGGAGTTTTAACTGGAAAATCCTTGTTTTGAATTAAGCTGTTTCCTGTTTGTTAGGAAATGAGATGCGACAGTAAGCCAGGAATAATCCAGAATCTTTAAAGCGCTTTTTTTCCTGACAAAAAAGCAAATAGATGTTATACGAAAAAATATATATTTAAATCACACTAGCACAAGATAAAAAAAAGTACTGAGTCCCCCATTGGGTGCTGAACCCACGACCTCCCGATCAGTGGTCAGATACTTTAACCACTTGGCCACGGGGGACTCGGATAACAAACCACTCCATTTAAAAGATTCCTATGTACACCGAGAATGTACTTGTTACCGACAGCTGGTCAATCTCGCTTTAGCAAATGTGCCGTGAAAAGCGTTAATTCATAGCCGCTGTAATATATATTTTTTTTCAAGCAACAATAGTAGTTCGCTTAAATTTGACTATTCTTTGCTATTTACCAAATAGACTAGGGGTTCTATATTAGAAGTGAAGTGCTGCCCCATGTATAGAAAGATGGTGGGGGTGAGACATGAAGATGACATGGATTAGAGTGCACTAACATCGAGGCCACTGTACCTTCACTGCAGTGGTGTAAAGTTGGTGTATGAAACTTTTATCTTATGGTAAGCGTCATACTTCAGATGCCAACAAGAGGAATGAACAAGACAGTGCAAGAAGAAAATACATGCCATCTGACAGGGTGCGGAAAAAAAAACAAATTATGCGTAAATTTTAAATTATGCGTCGATTATGCGGAAAACACACCGGATTATGTGGAAATTTTAACAGTTGACAAAATTGATAATAAAGCCTTTCCAGTGTACCGAACAACAGTGGAACGAAAAACACTTTGAACAAAGTCTTGCCCGCAGTTTAAGCTCTTAATAGAATATAGAACGTATTAAACATCAACTTTGACATACGGTATGCTTGATCTGTTTCTAGTATTTGTTGAAAGTTACTTCATTCATTGACTAAGTAACCATACATTTATACATCTGAGGATGAAAAACTAATTCCCAGGCTCTTCGCCTACAGCAGGTTTGAACGCCTGGACGTTAAAAATTCGTCACGAACGAAAAGAAAAAGGCGTGTTTTCGTCGCTATTTTAGGAGAAAAACTACTTCAAAATAATCAATCTCTTTGAACGCTTCCCTTCGCATCAACGAATGTACTCAACGAACTGCCGAGGCGTGAGGTCGCAGATCATAAATTCACGCAGGACAGAAATAGGAGGCTGTCCTATGCGGGCAAAAAAACTTGTGTTCCTTGTAATCCACGCTTGAGATCTGGAAAACCTTTCAGTAGACGCATGAGCTTAACAAGAATGCTTTCGGCAGTCTTTTTAGACTTCAAGAGTGCATTATCTTCTTAGAAAACATAGAGACACCATTTTCAATTTTGGTTTAGAATATAAAGCATGAAAAAGGAAAAAGATTTTTACGTCTGAGAAAGACTGGTTATTGCGCTGACAACCCAACATCCGGGACATACACACTCTATAATTACCAGCTGTGCATCAACTATTAAAAAATGCGCGTTCAGCTCTAAAGCGGGTACGCAACAGTTATATTTTAATTCTGACCAGAATACTTTCAAAGTTGTTTTCCTCTCCCGCTGCCGCATTTCCGCTAACTGTTGGAGTAGCTGGCGAGCATTTTACCTGGCGAAGGAAGTTTTATTGCTGTCGTTTATGCATGGAGGAAATGCACAGTAAAAGAAATTAAAGGGAACTTGCAATCAGCCTGGAGTGCAACAGATGAGCATAAAAATAGAAGAACTTACAGGTATTGTAAGGGGAGGTTAGGAGTACATGCGAGCTCAAAAGAAACCGCGATGAAACACAAGGGGCCGTACAAAGCGAAACTCACGGGATACTCGTGGTAGAATGCACGGAGAAGGCAAAAGAACGCGCGCAGAAATTTTGATGATTGTATGGGGTAATTAACACGATGCACGGGCAAACGAATGGGAAACTTAGTGATCACGTAGTGAAACTAGGAGGGTACACGCCGGGAACCCTAGAGCTGACGCGGGGGGTTGCGAATAGCGGAACGCACGGGCAACGACAAGAAAAGCTTTCATGACTGATAACGGTTAGGCATGAATGGCCCAGACTAAAAAAACTGCGAAACAAAATAATTCAGGTTTTGGATTAGCCTTGCATTTTTACAAAGTCCACTATTGACTCTTATCTTATCAGATTCCTGTTGCACTTGCTCTGGTACTTTCATTTGTACAAGGATATCCATTTTTCCCTATAAATCTTCGCAAATCTTGGCCCGACCAGCTTTAAAACAGGGAGCTGAAAATTAATTCGTTCCAGTGTGTACATTCGCTAACAGTTTAGTACTTGAAAAACATTTGAGAACAAGAGAGATCATCGCAGTTATGTGTGATGCAAATTTAAAGTATATTATTAAAATAAACAGAGGTGGAAAAATCGAGTCGTTTTTTTTTTAATTTTTTAATTTAATTTTTGGGTGGAAATATTACTTACGAAAGGTAGAATTCAAAGAAATTGATACTAACCATTGACAGAAATGGGTGTCAACCGACTTCTCTTCCCCAAGCGTTTATTTCCCCGCCTACTATACACATGCGCTGTTTTTCTTTGGGTAATATTTTTAGTTCCAGTATATTGTGGTATTACTCTTAACTGTCATGCAATAAAGTAATAAATACAACACTCAAAACATGGTTTGTCTTTTGTTTCTTTTATTGACATCAAGTAACATTAAATCAATAAATACATCACGAGTATTAATTAGTTTATTGAAATTCAATTAAATTAATTACCAAGGTGTCATCAAAAAATTTGCCCTCTATATACCAAGACGTTTGGCGGGAAAATTGGAAGAAATTTGCACAGCGTTTCCCCTGACAACTTTATTGACAAAAATGTTAATGGGGGTACACTTTGATTTTTTCCCGCCACAAAAAAATTCACATACACCATCTTGAACACAAACTAACGAAAAAAATTTTCACTCCAATCATTGGACTTTATGAGAAATCCAAGATTTTGAATCCAGTAAATATTTGTTCGTGTTCAAGATGGTATATACCATGATGATATCTTGTAAAACAGTCGGCCGTAAAGCGACGAGCAGCTAAGAACCTATATACAGAGATGAGAAGAGCAAGTTAAAATTTCTACTACTGCAACGTTTCCACACAACATTGGGAAGTAGAAAACATTTCGAAATCGAAATATAAGAAAGTTTACACAGCCGGGTAACTGAAACCCAAACTATATAAATTCTCTTAACTATAGCGATTCTAAAATGTCGCCGTCTTATCAATGCTGTGCACAAACGTTGCAGTTGTAGACATTTTAACTGGCTCGTCTCATTGCTGTATATAGATTTCTAGGTGGCCGTCATTCACAGCTTAACTATTTAACGTGATATCACCATGCAATATATTTTAAGAACATAATAGCAAGCCATCAACTCTATTACTCCAACGAAATAAAAAAAAAAAACACGAAAACTTCAATCTCGTCCAAGCGTTTGAAACATTTTAGAGCTTGTCACTGTTAGCCGAGATGAAAAAAGCAAAACCCGACAAATTATAGGCCAATTAAAAAGATTCATGGCTTGCTTCGTTATCTTCTAGAAATTACTTCCAGCGAGGTGTTATAGGTTAATGTCTGGTTATCAAGCGTCACAATGTATTACTATGTAATCTATGGTTTCTGTTAAATACTTTTTGTCAAAACGTGGTCATTTGCGAACGAAAGCTATATCATTTTAAAAGAATCAGACAATTGAAAATACAGCTTTAAAGAACAATAAAATTGATAGCAAATGTTTGATAAATTTTTGTCCGTACTCGGCAAACGATAGCGATAAATTTTTCAAAGAATCAGACAATTGGAGCTAAGTGGTGAAAATGTGCGTCACTTTCGGACGAAAGCAATATCATTTAGAACTACCAGACAATTGGAGCTACAGATATTTGAAAAGCAGCAAATCTATTCACGAATATTTTCGGTAAAAATGTTTATCAGTACGAATAGTAGCTTAAACATTTTTGTAAAGAGTTGCTTGATACCAGACATTATTCAATACAGCCTCGCTGGAAGTTAAACAAGAGGATACATTTGGTTTCTGGTTGACGTTTAGTGGTTAATCCCGTTCCGAAGAAACATAACCGAACGTTTTCCGTACAGAAATGTGACAAAATAGATATCTGCCGATAAATCTAGTATTTCAGTAAAGGAAAATCAAGCCAGAAACCCAATATCCTCTTCTATAATTATTTATTAACAAGGTGGCTCTGCATGTCAATACACAATAAACGTCCAAAAGTTATAGTGCGTAAAACGAAAAAACACGAGCGAATCAAGGAAGGAAAAATGAAATAATGTGATCATGTCAACGTAAGTTTCTGACAAATTAACTTGTAAATTAACTTGTAAATTCAGATTTACAAACAAATCGTCAACGATTCCTGGAATACATGAAATTTGAAATGAAGAAGAAAGAAACGATAGAAATTGTTTGATAGTTAAACTGAACATTTTGAGTTAACTTCAATGCAAGCTGCAGCATTTTCAGCACGAGATGAATTAATTTCCGTGAATTTTTTGGGAAGATAAAGAAAAAATTATAAAACGTTCACGTCTGTTCGACTGCAATTCGAAGAATCGACAAGTCACTTCTTCTGAAAATGCCGAGATTTGAAGACAAGAAATAATTCTCCAACAACAAAGTTTGATAACTCAACTGAAACAATTTTCCACGACCAGTCATTCAAATTAATGTGTTTTTGAGCTAGGGTATTTCCCTCCAACAGACAATCCACATTGGAAATTGAAACGAGGCCTTCGTAAAACTCAGAGCTTAATGCGATTTTGGATTACAAGACAAATTAGAATGTTCAGCATTGAATTTTTTTTATCCAATTGATATCAAAACAGAATTTGCTACAATGACTGACATGATCACTAAATAGTTACTAGCACGGTTTGATTTCAACTATGCAGTGCCACCTTAAAATACTTCACAAAGGTCATCGCCTAGTAACAGGTTTTCAAACTTGGGAGAGTTGAGCGATTCTACAATTGGGAATTTTCTAAAGAAATAAAACTAATACTCGACTGTGACAAAATACACGTAGTAAAGCATGCAAATTCCGATCCGATAATGATCGCTTGAGCAAACAAATAAAACTCCCCATAATTTGAAAACCTGTACTAAATGATAGCTCGAAAGCGGTTGAAACCTTCCAATCAAAAATGGCAGAGTTATTAGCGATCGCTACCGAATTTAATATTTTTCACGCTCTAATGTCACTTCAATGCAAATATTTCAGCTGCCAACAAAAAAAAAATAAAACTTTTAGCAAAGAAAACGATTTTGAACTCGATTATATCTTCTCTAATTCAAGACTGCCATTTCTTATCGGAGAGATTTCAATATAACCAAATTCTCAAATGCTATTCTTAACTTGTCTTCATCCTCCCTGCTTGAATCCTTCTGATCTTCTTGTGTTTTCCTGACTTTCACCTGTCTTCAGTCGTTCACCCTGAAAAAAGGACAGATAAAAATTGCATAAGGAACAAACCCAAGTGTGGAAACAAACAAGTAAACGAGGAGTAAAGAATTCACAGTGAATTGTCAGTGCACGAGCGCGCGTTGCCGGACAAGTACGAAACAAAGTTTGATAAAGAAAGCCAAACTCTCGTCGAAAAAACCGCTAAGAACCTAACTAGCGTCTCGTATGGTTCCTGAACTAGCTTATAACGTACGTTTTACTCCCTTGCTAAAGCCATACGGCTGTTCCGAAGTTCAACACGAAATGCAAACCGAGTCCAATGACTTAAAGCCGGTATTCTGATTGAAATATTACCTCAGAAGGTAGAATAAAAAGAAGTTGATACTAACCATTGGCAGAATAGAGTGTCACCCGACTTCTCCTCCCCAAAAGACGACGCCATTCCTTCTCGTGTAGAAGGGAACAGTACACATCTTACTCCGACAGCAAACATCTCAAAATGACAAACAAGCACCACAGATCAGCAATGGTCACCATGAATATGGAAAATAACATTAGACCAATCAGCTAACAGACACGTAACAAATTTTTAATTACAACACTCTTTGCACGCTTTCTTTTGCTGCAACTTTGCTTTCCTTTGGAATCCCACGTGAACCAATTAATACGACTAAACAAACAAAAAGGTCATTTTTCAAATATAAATTGAGCCTTTAATTTTTTCCTTCGTTTTTCTTCTCTGGCTCGTTTTGAAAACGATTTTGGAAGGGTTCATTTTTACATCAATACAAAGATACAAAAACTGATTATATTATTAATAATTTTTTTCTGTCCCACGATCCATTCATCCTCGTGTTAAACTAAAACCAGAAAAAAAAATCGCGAGGAACCCAAGGAGAAAGCAGGGAACGTATGATGAAAGAGCTTTCATAGCTGATGACGGTTTGTTCTGAGCAAGAAAAAGAAAACACAAAAAACAGGTTTTTTGATTAGCCTTGTATCTTTTAAAACTTTATTTATTAATAAGATACATGTTTATTTTGCTCTTGTTTGTACAAGATGATCCTCACTTTTTTTTAAGTCTTCGCATATTGATTACCAGTTTAAAAACGGGGCTTGACAAGACAAAGGGAATTCTAGATAGGCTAGTTTTATAGTAACTGACCCGGGTTGATCGCTAATCTTCAATAGCGTTTTTACTGCTAAATACGTTCAAAAAAAAAATAAGTGTTACGCAAAGACGATATGAGTTTGGCACGGGCATGGAATAAAGAAAACAAAATTACTTCCCCTATGAGCGTTGAATCCATGTCCTCCTGAACTTCGCTCGGGTGCTTGTGCTGCATGAAATGACAGAAACCGCCTGGTTACGGAGGATTCATAATGAACTAGGCCTCTAACTAGGTTCATTTTTGCACCTATAGGAGAATACACAGCGACTTAGTGGGAGATGTCATAGGGAACTAATCAATAATCCATGCGGGAACGCATAAGGTCACGTACACCGGAACGGAACGGAACGGAACGAAACGGATATAACGCAGGACAAATATGCACTAGGGAGCGCAAGTTGTAACTGGACAGAGGGCTTATGTACGGGCAACATCGGCACGGAAATCACGTATAAACAAATGGGAGAGGGGGGGTTATCAATCTGCGGGAGACAAAAGGGTGGAGGGGTACCATTTTTAATTACCTGTAAAAAAAGTATGTAATTATTTTCATAGACGATAGCCAGGAGCTTCAAGTTTTAGGCCCTGTTTACGAGCAGGTAGGGTAACCCTACTGCCAGGGTAACCCTAGCGAGAGGGTTAAAAGATAGCCCGGGTTTACAAGCAAAATTTTCAGGTAGGGTAACCCTACTGCCCGAGACAACTTTACGCTTGTTACGCTTCGGTAACCTTGCAAGTAAAGCACGAACAGATAACAAAACTGGAAAATAATTTATTTCCAAAGCAAAATTATGACAAACTGTGAAAGAACTTGATGTTTTCTGGGTCATAATTCGCTGATTTTGTCGGTATTGTGATCATATTTTGCTTTTGGGAGCCAAAATAGAGATAGCCCGGGTAGGCGAGTTAAGTCTACCTGGAGTGTTTACAAGGGAAAAAGTTAAC
>OZ026597.1:3704393-3771893 GCA_964020085.1 Micromussa lordhowensis
GTTGTGAAGTATTAGAGTTTGCCGCATTAGTAGATGCTTATTACAATGACAATGGATTGACGCGAACAAAGCATTGTGAAGATGTAGTATTTTATCGAAAACTCTTCGGGATCAGGTTTATTATAATTAAAATACTTTCGGAGCAACTACATGTACACGTAGAGAATGCAGGGCCACATTTGGAGTAATATTAACCAAATTGGCTCGGCGTCTCGTCAGGCGAGGTAATTTAGATTTAAACAACCTGTAAGGTATATTTCAACGAAACCTACGCTAAAGACTAAACGGCCGCGATCGTGGAAGTAAAGTTCTTTAAAAAATTATGTCACACCTTGCTGGGTTGACCGCATTACAACAGTTCTTTTATGTGACGAGTGCAGTATTGTTTGTGGGGGCAGAGCTATGAAAGCTCGCGGGAAGTTTAAAATCAAGAAACTGTGGTGCTGCGTCGGTGGAAGTATTACAAAATAATTTGGTTTTACGCTCGAATCGTCAGCTTCCGAATCTCTTTACGGTGGCCAATTCACATTATCAACCCAGTTGATAAAACCAAAGTAAGTTTAAAATCAGACGACTAAATCCCTGGGGCATATTTGAAGGGACGAATTTGCATTTCATGTCAGTGCTGCAGGAGTTGGTTGCACGAAAGATGGAAAAAATAATACTTGCATTGGCCGGAATTCCGCAAAAACTCGGCAGAGCAATCTTAAAGCGTCAAACAAAAAAAGCCGTATGAATACTAATTTCCTCACCCATTTCTTCTCAAAATTTTACTTCTGAAAGAGTCAAGGCCATAAAAAGGGAGCGCTGAAATAGGTACTTTTGAAGATCCCAAAAAAAACACTTACCAGTGAACCACATGCGTAATAACAGTCACATTTTCTTTATTAATTTTTCAACTACCAAAGCCATATGAATACTAAATTGTAAACTGAATATTTATCCCGCAAAGGAAGAATTTTCGAGCGGTTCTGCAGAGTTTCGGTCGATTTCTTTTATTGTTTTCTGTACATTTCCCTAAAGCGTGCAAAAGTCCCGGATATGTCGTGGCATTGTGCGCGATGTAGTACTTTAAGTAAATAGTACATGAGAGATGGTCCTGTGACTGTTGAGTTGTGATGACAATAAAATCAGAGATCTACGGGCTGAAACTACAAAACTCATAATGCCCAGTTTGGTTTTAGTTCTACAGCATGTCGTGTACCACGAGGCACCACAGTTCACGTGACTTGCTGATGACATGACTGTAGTCACGCACGTTACGTCACAGTCACGACACATCCATAGTCATAGTCATAGTCATAGTCATAGCAATTTTTCTTGGACAACTCTGTCCAAGGGGAAAAGGCGCAATGAGGTTATCCCCATGTAAAGCACCAACCTTTGAGACAAGGCCAGACCACAACACCGGGAATTACGTGCCCTACTCTTTTCGATAAGTGTGTGGGTTCTTTAACGTCCCCTGCTAACCATGTAACATTAGGGACCTTAAGCAAACCACGACGGCAACGAGAACGCCGCAAAACAAAAGTTTTTATGAGCAAAACAATAGCTGTGCACGTGCGTTATAATCCTTTGTACATTTCTTAGCCGTCCTCTGCAAAACAACAACGTGAAATGACCAACTTTGAGTATTTTGGAGAACGTGAACGACAGCGGCTTATTTTTCGTATTTTCGTTTGGAATTGAACGCGGGCATTACATATTAAGCTTGGGCAAGTTCTGAGACCAATAGACGCACTGAAAAGATCTAGCCATCTGCGAAATTCGACGGTAAAATATAAGTTAATTTTTTTCTGGGCGTCGTCCTTGGCGCCGCCGTCGTCGTTGCTTAAGGTCCCTATTGAAGATGCAGGAGACGGGGCCTACGGTTATAGTCCTTATCCGAGAAGACCTGAACATCTAACCATTTGCAGATGAATTTACAAAGGCAGCACATTCTCCTCAGTCATTTTAAGACCGAGTGTTGGTCCGGTCTTTCGCTTACAATAATAACTTAGGCCCTTTCCCTTACAATAATAACAACAACAAAAATAGAATAGAGGCAAGTTCAAGTCACTGTTCAAGTGTTCAACACAAGCCATAATCTTCGAGCAAGGCAGGGGTACGTCTGGTTCGCCTGGAATGTGTTGGTAGGAGAGCTGGGACTGATTCTGTACTGTCTGCGACAGAGTATGCTGGGTAAAATGTGTTATTCTCCTGAATAACAGGGGTAGATGTGGTTTGGTCCGCAGGCTCTGGCACAACAGTTGATCTGCGTTTATTCTCGGTCTGGTGTGGTGGACTGCTTTCATTCTCAGGCTGGTGCGATGCTTCGTTGTTGCTACTTGGGGCGCAGCTGGCGGCGGTCTCTGTCTGCAGAAGCGCCGCCCATCACCTGAACTTCATATGAGCGTCGGCCAAGAAACGTGTGCAGCGATCTAAGCTCCATTTCAGCCCACCAGCTCGTCTCATTCGGATTGCCTCATCCACCTTCAGGGGAATAAGGTTCTTTGCACCCTGTTTTATTGCTTGCACTGCAATCTTTTCCTAGCTGTTAGGTTTCTCGCTATAGTCTTCAGGTCACTGTTTGGCTACATTAATTTTTCAGCAGTTGGCAGCAAAGTGCACTTGAGCCGATCTAACGGTCTTTGAACTGCCGAGGTACTGAATCCCTCACTTGGGGTGTTGCGCCCAACGAGGATCATCAATAATGGATCTCGTTTGTTTTTCCTTCGCTTTCAACAGCAGTCCTTTGCAGGTTTTCACAGCATTTTCCACTTTTCCATTCGCTTGTGTATATCTTGGGTTTGAAGTTCGGTGCTCGAACTGCCAATCTGTGGAGAATTTCGTGCATTCCTGATTGTCAAATTCGGGACCGTTATCGGTGACCAGCACTTCCGGAATGCACCTTGACTTAAGTAATAACAGCTTAAAAATCAAAAACTGAAAATCCAAACTGAAAATTTGTGCAACCCTTAAAATAAGAAGGCAATCGAAGGTGGGATTTTATCTCAAGTCCTCGAACAAGCTGGAAATGAAGTCATAAGAAACTACAAAATGTCTGGGAATGCAATTCCAGGAAAATGTTGCGCTTCGTCAAGAACAGCCCGCCGTAGCGATCCGCAAAAATGAAGATTCTCTTCTAAATATTAACGATATCATCGACCCTGAACTGCAGTCGACCTTATTTGATAAATGGTCACAAGCCTCGCGAAGAAATGCATCTCTTCTTTCCGCCATTTTGATTTTTGTCTCTACCGGAACTGAAAACGGAGATTTCGTAACGAATAATTAAAATCAACCAATCAGCGCTTTGCGTCCAAAATTTGGACGCAGATATTGGATATTCTGAGACTTGTGTGCAGGCGCCCCTACTGGGGCTTCGCTCCGAATTTGCTGTGCTCCTCCAAGATCCGGGAGCCTGTCCGCGGACTACCATAATCAGGAATGTCTGCTGCCCGATGACAGACAGATAAGCAGCAATTTTCTACCAAGAACGCGAAGGAAGTTCAGGTGTATTGAACGTGTAACTAGACTCAGTGTCAAAACGTTTCTGCCAAAAACCACCCTTGGCATCTACGACTGTGAACTTCTTTGATTGTGCAAGTCGAGTCGTGACTTCCTCCACTGTGGGCATTTGGTAATGCTCTCGACGGATGGCTGTGTTCAAATTGCGGGGGTCATGGGGTATGCGCAGTTTGTTGAACTTGACAACGACCATTATACAGGAGACCCACTCGGCTGGTTCAGTTACCGGGTTGATGACGTCTTTGGCCACCATCTCATCCAGGTTTTTTATGTGGTTTCGCAAAGCTACTGGTACACGGCGGGGTGGGTGCACCACGGGTAGCACGGCGTCATCGGTGTCTATGTGATACTCGCCTGGGAGGTCCCCCAAGCCTTAAAAAACATCCTTGTATTCATCTACGAGGTAGGGAATACCTTTCCTTACAACTACAAAAGGAGTCGCCTCGAGACCATTGGAATATGTCTGCTATCACAGTCATTAACTGTGACAAGCTCCAGTTCAATTCAGTTTCTGTATGATAACAGTGGTGCAAGGTCGTCTTCTGTAATGTTGAAAAGCAACACATCTCTTTTCCCATGGCGCCACATGGGGAGTTCTGTTGACTCCATTATCTTGTACCGTTCATTTGTATAAGGTTTTATAACTTTGCGTGAGCGGTGATTGGATTGACTTGTTTGAAATCCACGTCCCCAGTGGCTCGTCGGTGATCTCTCAGTGAAAGGAGGTTGAATTCTGCACCTGGTCTAGTTGGAATGTCACCTGACTCTGACTGCTTGCCTTGTTAACTTCCATGGTAATCATTTCCATGGTTATCACTGTACGCGAGCCACTTACAACTTGACTTACTACAGACCTCTTTATCTTTAGTTACTTCATCTACAGTGTTTACGTGTAAGGTCGTTGATCGGGAATTTGACTGGAAGTGGTTCTTTTGTCCACATTTGCGGCAGGTTTGTCCATAGGTAGGGCATTGGCGATTTGCATGATGATACCCACAGAATCGGAATTCTGGCCGCTTTCTTTAGTTCAGTCCTTGATCGTTCTTGTGTTCTGTTTTAACGGCGCCAACTGTCTCCTCTGTTCCGCTAGCAATCATCTTTAATTGCTGACTGGTCTGCTCTGGGCTTTGCATTTATCGATTGCTTTAGACAAGGTCAGGTTGTTTACTCGTAAAAGGCGTTCTCGTACTTTTTCACCTCGGACCAAACGGTCGCGTATAAAAATCTCATTCGCTGTGATCGCCCGCCTCTTGTTTACGACTGTATTGAAACGACAGCGTTCGCACAATTACCTGAGTGCGGGCTTCGCAACATTCATCAAATTTGGTTAACACATCCTTAATACTGTCTTCCTTCTGGCCTTTGTTCAATACAGACGTATCAAATGCTTTGACAGCATCTTCTCCGATGACCGGCAGCAATGTTGACACTCGAACAAGATCATCTTGCTTGCAAATTCCGGCCGCAATTTCATATCGTTGCCAACCTATCTTCCACTTTTCCAGTTACTAACCAGACTGTCATCCCGGCACTCCCAGCGGTTTTGGAGGCGGCAAATTCGCCGGAGGCAGTATCAAAGAGAAACGGGGACGGGTGGCGATTTTTCAGCATCAGTCATCGCGGAAAAGACAAGATGGCGGCCACAAGAAATATATTTTAGACTCTTTAGTCGACTGTTTACTTACCCGCTTATCGTTGGACGCTTCAAAATTCTCAAATCGTCCTGTAGCGAGGCTATAAGACCACTTGTGACACCATGTTGAGTTGTGATGACAATAAAATCAGAGAACTACAGGCTGAAACTACAACAAAATTTCCAATGCCACGAGGCACCACAGCGTTCAAGGGACTTGCTGATCACGCGATTATAGTCACGCACGTCACGCCACAGTCACGCCTCGCAAAACATATTCTTAAGATAGCAGGGACATCTGACGTTAGAATCAGACTCGTGTACAGGAGACTTTTTTGAAAATACGTTTCGTTTCACAATTCAAGAGGGTATAATTTACAACATCAACACGGTTTTTAAAGCTTGGTATCCAAAACCTCCTGTTCATAGCTAGCTGTGGAAAAATCGTCTCTGTTCTTAATGTTCTTAGCCGGCGTCTGAGCAAGAGTCTTCTTATTTGTACGTAACCTTCTGTCAATGTTAGGCACCGCTAGCCTTCTTGAACAGGACAACACCAGGGCTTTTCTAAACTCAGGTATTCTTAATGCGTACACAACTGGATTCGCAAACGAATTGGAGTAATTTATAACGTTCACCAGATAAGAAAATTTCCACGGTATCTGGACATCAAAGACAACGATTAACCAGTTCATAATAATTAAAGGCAGCCACGACAGCAAAGTAAGAATAGATACAAACATCAAGGTCTTCGTTAAGCGTTTGTTTTGCGAGTCTCTGTTTTGCTGTTGTGGCGCGATATTTCCGCGTCGAAACTTTCTCCAAATGCCGATGTTACTACCACATATGACGAATATCAGAATCAAGACGAAGGGCGCCCATCTGATCACAGCACGTTTGTATGACATCAAGAAATACGACGTACTCCAGAGGGAGGTGATAACAAGAGTCAGTGCCAAAACAGCAACAATCATAGTACGGTATGCTTGTATTGACAGTGTTCGGTGCTTGAACGGCCAGTAAATGGCGTAAAATCTCTCGCCAGATACGAAAGCTGCTGAAATTAACGACGCCTGCGAGAAAAATGAATCAACGATCGTGTAGAAAATTGACAAAGACATCGACCAACCACCGTTCCAAAGCTGATAACTCTTCCCAACTAGGTAAATGTAGATAGGTAGAGACAAAATTCCTAGCATCAAGTCAGCAAACGCCATATTGACGACCAGAAACAAACTTCTCTTACGGAGTCTAATGTTTGTCGCAAACAAAATTATGGTGGACATGTTTCCAACAGCAATAAAGACACATGCTGCAATATACGCGGTGCAAAATGCGATGCCTTCTGCCTTGGAAGGAACAATTCTTGATGAACCAGTCGCGTTCTCGGAGCAACTGTTAGCTGCTGCTGTGCTGTTCATTTTGATTAGTTTTTACTGAACGTTTAAAACGTCGATTAAACTTTGTAGCTAATAACGATTCACCATTACTGGATGAGGAAAAGAAGAGTTCAGTAATCATCGGTACGGTATAAGGCTAAGGAGCAAGTGGCACATTATGATGAAATTTGTCGGTTTTAATTTACAATTTACAATTGAAGACCAATTATCAGGAGCTAATCTCTCGCATGACATGTCGTGGTTGACATCTGAAACACATGACATGTGCAACTGGTTACCCTGGTTGAATAAAGTTTTTATGATATAATCATTATTATAATAATTACAATCAGTCCTACACAGATTAACTATTAAAGGTACTTTAAAGCTAAAGTTATAATGATAAGAGATAAGTTAAGGAAATTTGACGTCTAAATAGTAAGGAAATGGAAATGAAATTACTCTTTAAAATTAAAACCTGTTAAATAACGACATTCTAAAAGAATCAAGCAGTAACTTCTTTATGTCCATAGGCAGGGCATTCCAATCATGCATGACGAATGGTAGAGTTTAAAAAAAATCGTTGTCTTTGAGTGTGATATGATCAACCATTTTGAGTTCTCGTAAAAATTGCCGTAAGCCTGATTGCAATTTAGATCTGTAAGCTTAAACCAAATTGGATATGTGAATGAATGAATTACTGTTAGCTCACATCTTGTAAACAAACTTAGCTTTTACACAGGACCTGCATTGATAGCAGTTTTTCTTTAAACTGATGCAGTTATCCTGTATAAATATGTTTTATTATTATTATTATTATTATTATTATTATTATTATTATTGTGTTTGCAGTTTTTATTTGAGTCACTGGCTCAGTGTAAATAGACGTTCTAATATATTTTGTAGAAGTGTTCCTTATCTTTGACATATCTCTCTTATTTTGCCCTCATTTCAAATAACCTTCTGCTAAGAGGCATTTTTGATTCAAGGCCAGTAAACGAAACCCAGAAATAAGACGTCTACAGAAATGGATATTGATTTCTTGTTGTTAAACAAACTTAGCTTATTGGACATCTTATTTCAGGTGATTGTAACTAGTTGTGAAAAAAATATTATGAACTGTGCTGCCTACCGCCCATAAAACTATAGAATAAATTTTCATAAAAAGGAGGTTCACAGTTAAAAAGAATGCGTAACATCGTTCTATCGATCTTTATGCCTAAAGGAAATGTGTAATAGACATCGGAACTATAAAACGTTTCAAGGCAATAAGGATGATTTCGTGGTATGCTCAGTTCAGTGCCTATTTATCCAGTACGAACATAATTTTGCGGTTGCTCAAAACCAACATTTAAGTCAGTGATAGAATTTAGAATTTAGAAACACTTGTGGATATAATCAGCGATCAATACGTAGGATATATATTGAAAACATAATTGAAACACTAATATAAAAAAGATAAATACATCCATTGTATTCTTAAATTTTGTCTATTTTCGAACCTTTCACATTTCATATTTATTTTAGTCATGGGCTGTTTATTTGTCGAATATTTGAGTCATCACAACTCAATATGGCCGGTGTCACAAGTGGTCTTATAGCCTCGTTACAGGACGATTTGAGAATTTTGAAGTGTCAAACGATAAGCTGGTGAGTAAACAGTCGAGCAAAGAGTCAGTAAAATATATTTCTTGTGGCCGCCATCTTGTCTTTGCGTGATGACTGATGCTGAAAAATCGCCACAAGTAGTGTTCGCATTAAGAATACCTGAGTTTAGAGAAGCCCTGGTTTTGTGCTGTTCAAGAAGGCCAGCGGTGCCCAACATATTGAGAAGAAGGAAAAAGACTTTTGCTATGCCGCCGGCGACAGTACTAAGAACATTACAAACAGACACCATTCAGCTGGCGTTTGAACAGGAAAATTTGGATACCGAACTTTAGAAACTCTGTGTTGACGCTGTAGATTATATTTACGCTTTTGACTTGTAAAAGGAGACATACTTTCTGTAAAAGAACATTGTACATAAATTTGATTGTAACGTGAGATGTTGCTGTTATCTTAAGAATATATCAATTTGTGTACCGCCTCTAACCACAACCACACTACAATAAAATTTTACATTGACGGTAGGACCATCTCTCTGTTTAAGGCAACAAGGATTTCTACCCGTAATTTTAATTATCAAGGATTTCTTGGCACGTTTAATTTGTGCAAATCATTCCTCTGAATACAAACAGTCCAAACATAATTTTACGGTTGGTCAAAATTACAAGTAAAATAATTAAGAGAATTTCAAGAGTTCTTATAAATTTATTAATAAACATAAAGCTTCGATCATGTTTAAAAATTTGGCATTAAAACAGTGGTATTTAAATATAAATAGTTGACAGTGTATTCTCAAATGGTCAGCTTGGCTTTTTCGAACATGACAGTTAGTCTAGTCACAGAATCTTGTTTGTATATTGCCGTTGATTCTTGAGTGTTCGTTTCAGAATCTTCAAAACAGTTGCGGCATTCATTATGGTGGTTGGTGTACATCACAACCAAAGACAATGGTAAAAGAATCTCGTTGCTTCTGCTATTCGTCATCTACGAATACTATTCGTACAGCCGTAAAACCGTGGTGCTAGTTTGATGCCAGATTCCATACTCATTACACTGCTAACATTTCAAGGAGCCATCTAAGCACGAATTTCAATTTTATTCCAAACTCACATTACCTTTTACTCAGTATCAGGTTAAATTTCATCAATCAATCTATTTAAGGGGTCTGTTATAATTATTGATCAAAGTCCTGTTAAATGATGTACGTGCAGTCTTAGGGCCTGTTTACATGGAGGTGGGGGGACCCCAGGTAGGTGAGGTAACCCGCCTAGCCGTGGTCGAAAAATGGCCAGCGTTTACATGCAAACTTACAACCCCGGGGTCCCGGGGTGACTTTACTTGACGTTGTTGCGTAGTCGCTAGGCATGTAAACATTGAAAATGGCGGACGAACGACGCATTTTGGCGGTCAGTGTTATTTTATCTTTATTTTCTGCTCTCGCTGCAGCATTTCAATGCTGTGGCGTTTTACTGTCACTTTTGATGATACAAAGCCTCTGCAGTTAACGGCCGTATTGTTCTGGTTCAAATATTTACGCGCTTTGGCGCGCTTGCAAATGTAACATGAACTCGACCCCGGCTAGGCGGGTTACCCCACCTTGAGTCGTTTACATGGCAAAATGCGACCCCGGCTAGGCGGGTTACCCTACCTGGCTGACCGGGCAACCCGCCTAGGCGGGTTACCCCACCTATCATGTAAACATGATCAAATAAAAATGAGAGATTATATGGAGAGGCGGGTTACCCCACCTAGGCGGGTTACCTCACCTACCTGGGGTCCTCCACCTCCATGTAAACAGGCCCTTATTCAAATGACTTGACAGGGTAAACATATTTATGCCTTTCTCCCCCTCCCCGGAGGAGGTTGCTCAAAACAATCATTTAACTGATACACTAGAATTTAGAAACACTTGCGGATATAATCAGCGATCAATACGTAGGATATATATTGAAAACATAATTGAAATCACTAATATAAAAAAGATAAATACATCCATTGTATTCTTAAATTTTGTCTATTTTCGAACCTTTCACATTTCATATTCATTTTAGTCATGGGCTGTTCTTTTGTCGAATATTTTTAAGCCATCGTTCCTACACCATACTTTCGGTATTCATCATAGATGGGTACTGGTATCACAACACTGAGACAACGACCAGAAAATTTCATCTCTACGATCGTCATCTTGATACCCGTCTTAAGCTATCTAAAGAATATTTTTCCATCGAGACAAAACAATTAAGGGCTCATCCGTCGAAGATCTGGTCGAGTTAATGTTTTTAGAAAAGGTAATTTCTTTCTCGTTCTGAAAATGTGTATAGCTAGCAGAGTGTTGCAAGAATCATCTGTCCGACAAAAACGCTAAGACATTAATTCCAATTCCAAATTGGAATATTACTTATAGTTCATTTTCGTCCATTGATCAATAGATGCCATTTCTTCTATTCTAATTATCGACTTCTGGTTAACCGTTTCGAAAACAATATCGTCCGACTCACTGCTGTCTCATTTTTTGAAGGAAACAATTGGCATAACGTTTGACTCAAGTTCGGTACGTTTGGCCTCCATGAATTTGGCCTTGCTGCGAAAGTAAACAGTTCCTTAGAGAGGCGAGAAATAGTTTTCACTCCTCTAAACATTAACGATTCTCCTCTGATCACTCCTGATTGTAAAATAATGTAGCGGTATTCATTATAAAACGTTCACTTCATGCGCTAGCTTTTACCATGCAAATATTGTGAGTAGGTCTGACGGGTAAGATGGGCATTCCATATAACTTCCAGGCGCCACTTTCATGTCCGATCAATAAAGGAAATCATTACACCTTTCACAACTAATGAATTAATTTCCTGCAAGATCTTAATACGTCTTAGCAAAACTCTTTCGAAGCTGTCGCACTATACTTGGCAAACCAGCTTGCAGTTGAAAAGCTGGGTGACTTTATTAACAAACAGTTTTCTTTCGTTCTTTTATAGCTAATACTAAAACGCTTCATTTTTTTGCGCATAAACGTACATTACCATTTTTATTCCAAGTAACTGTTGCAGCTAGTTCCTTTTCATGGTTTGAAAAAATAATTATTTTATGGTTTGATCGCTTTTCGAAAATTAATATCACACTTCTGACCTTCTTCATTTGACACGAGGCAATTTATTAATTAAAACTGTTCACGTTTCGCAAACATGGAGGGTGCAAATTTGACATTTTACGACGTCTGTTCTTTATTCGTTCTAGATGCATGTCTTTCATTTGTTATTATCAGCGATAACAACACACATTAGAAAAGTAATATTTATGGCAATGCCTCTTGAAATTTCTCAGCTACGATTGACTGGAGGAGCTAGAATTTAATCTCTCGTGCAATTTATTCTACTCTTGAAATTATATTATACTCCCTCTTGAAATTTGTCTATTTTCTTCGCAGTCGTTAATTCATTTTTTTACATCTGCCTCATTAATATCTGCGGCTTTCATTTCTGCCGAGAGACTTAACGCCACGTGTTGGCCACTGAAAGTTTCAACAAGAAAGTGTCGCCTCCCAACAGTTAAGAAGAGTCTCGCAAAACACACGCTTAACAAAGACCTTGCTGTCTGTATCTCTCCTTGCTTTGTTGTCGTTTCTCCCTGTAATCGTCATGCACTATATATTTCTCTATCAAGCCCACATACCTTGGAAATTCTATCGCCTCGTGCTTGTTTAGTTTATTCCAACTCTTTGTCAATCCTGTTGTGTATGCATTAAGAATTCATATATAAACTACTATTTAACGTAATCCTAAAACGTTTCAAGGCAATAAGGATTTCGTGGTACGCTCAGTTCAGTGGTTATTTATTCACTACTAACATAATTTTGCGGTTGCTCAAAAAAAACATTTAAGTGATAGAATTTAGAATTTAGGAACACTTGTGGATATAATAATCAGCGATCAGTACTTAGGATGTATATTGAAAACATAATTGAAACTACTAATATAAAAAAAATAAATACATCCATTGTATTCTTAAATTTTGTCAATTTTCGAACATATTCAACTTTCACATTTCATATTTATCTTTCGAAGCTGTCGCACTATACTTGGCAAACCAGCTTGCAGTTGAAAACCGGATGACTTTATTAACAAACATTTTTCTTTCGTGTTTTTATAGCTAATACAATAATGCTTCATTTTTTGTGCATAAAGTTATATTACCATTTTTATTACAAGTAACTGTTGCAGCTAGTTCCTTTTCATGGTTCGAAAAAAAAAAATCATTTATGGTTTGATCGCTTTTCGAAAATTAATATTCACACATTGGGCCTTCTTCATTTGACACGAGGCAATTTATTAATTAAAACTGTTCAAGTTTCGCAAACATGGAGGGTGCAAATTTAACATTTTACCACGTCTATTCTTTATTCGTTCGAGATGCATGTCTTTCATTTGTTATTATCAGCGATAAAAACACACATTAGAAAAGTAAAATTTATGGCAATGCCTTTGAAATTTCTGAACTACGATTGACTGGAGGAACTAGAAGTTAATCTCTCGTGCAATTTATTCTACTTCCTTGTCTCTTTCCCCATGCAAGTTAAGTAATTAACCACACGTCCCATTTGAAGTGCAAACATCACAGCCCACATGAAATAACACATTTGTCGTTCAATACATCAATAACAAAACACTTTTTAAGGCGCCCATCTACGCACTGCGGACCTATCTCCAAGTTCCTGTGGGGTTTTTATCCTTTTCTTTCAGCTCTCTAGAATGTATTCCGCGCAAAAGCAGTTTAGAGGGGTAAGGCAAACCAGAATTATTAATCCCTTGTACTAGTTGAAGTGTAAACACTGCAGCCAAGAACTGGAGAACACACCTGCAGCTTTAATTTACCTACATTATGGATCCGTACTCTAATGTGTAATTAAGAAACTGCGTCAACGCTAAAATGACGTTAAATTGAGGAATTGCGTGTCTCTGAGGATAATTGTTGAATTAGTCCGACACGATGATTGGCCTTAAAAAAAGAAGCGTCCAATAAAGTGAACAGCTGTTTTATTATCTCTATTTCGGATTGAAACTCAAACAATTTCCGTTGCTAACAATTACGATCGATTGGCCTCCATACAGAGGAAAGAACACTATATGATAATTTTTTGCGACCTGCATCAGGCCTCTCAATAAGGACTTTTATTTTTACCCACATTAGTAAAACCACAGGCGTTTCTTAACGTCAAAGTGGAAACGCTTTAAGGTATCATGGTAGGTGGATTTTGACGAAAAAATAGATTTTATTTTTTTTTTTTGCCGTTCGAATTGAGAAGACTGTGATAAATATTTTGCAAAAAAAATGAGCAAAAAAACTTTTTTACTTTCTGAGATACGGAAAGAAACTATTTTTGAATCTCATTAAGCCCTAAAATTCACCGCCGGTTGTCACGTGTAATGCGAATTGCGGTGTAATTTTCATTATACTGAACTGAGACGTACACGCGAACTGTCCTAATCTGACATTTCCGAGAGCTTTTTGTCCCTCGGATGTTCATTTGTTTGCGGCTGAACATCGAGTTGCGTGCATCGCTTGCTGGCCCGCGTGCCTATTCCACTTCGAGATTTCCTCTTTTTAGCTTCTCGAGGTATGGTCTTGATAAATGTCTGGAGAACGAAGAGATCTTCTTAAGTTCAGCAACATAATACCAATTCTGCCGACGAAATCTGGGTAAAAAATCATGGAGGTTTACATACAAACCTTTTTAAGCTCTGCTCGAACTATAACCACGACTAGTTTTCGCGCCAGAATTGTAGACGTCTGTTTATTTCAGGTTGTCATATAAGCCATTGTTGTTACAAACTGATCCGTGCCGACATCTGTCAATGCCTCATCAAATCTTCTTGCATGCGGTGATTTTTAACACCTCATCATAGAAATCGCACGAAACGTTTTTCGCCTTTTTCTGGATAAAGTAAAACTGCATATAAGGGTGAACATTTTTAGTTCGTTTACGCGCGTCTTCCGACGGAATTAGCTGAAAATTGGCAGCCACGTTCTAGGATAATTCGTTCGAAAAAGGGTGTCGGGCTTTGTTAAATTTCGCTTCCGTTTCCAAGTTATAGCCTCTTTAGCAGAAAGGAACGTCCGCATTGACAATATCAAACTTTAGGAGGTTGTAAAAAAAACAAAAAACCACATCTGGAAAATCGCAGACCCCCTTTTTGAGGGTGATGTGTGAGAAAACATTTCCGATGTAAATCTCGCCAATCCGATAATTCACGCGCGGGAAGCGAACCAATTTAAGCGAAGCAGTGTTTCTGGGGATTTCTTTTAATATCACTTCGTCATTGTCTTTTCAGAAATTTTTAAAGATATGATTGTATTCTATAACTATTTAGCTTTCAGAAAATGTATAGGTTGATGGGGTTTTCTTTGAAAGTGTCAGCGTAAGGGCACGATTTCAAACACTGTCAATCCACCTACCATGATACCTTAATCGTTCATCTAAAACACCAAAAATGAACCGCACATCGTCAGCTAACAGGAGCTCGGAGAATGCGACTGCTTCATCAACGCTGGTTCCTTATAGAGCAGAAGGCATCGCATGGTGCAGCGTGTTTATTTTGATATCCGTCTTCACTGTCGCAGGAAACTTGCTCAACATTGTTCTCTTTGTACTTGACAAGAATCTTCGAAAGAGAAGTTTATTTCTCGTCATCAATATGGCGTTTCCTGACCTGTTGATAGGAGCGTTGTCTCTACCTTGCTTCGTATTCATTATCGGGAGTGATTATCAGCTATGGCCAGAAGCTAGTGCTGCGTTTCTTACTGGGCACAGAATCATCGACACCGTTTTCTCGCAGGTGGCATTAATTTCTGCGGCCTCCATCTCCGTCGAGAGATTTTACGCCATATATTGGCCGTTCAAGCACCGAACACTAGCAGTGCAAACATATCGCACTGTTCTTGGCGTGGTGAAGATACTAGCTGTCGTTATCTCCGCAGTGTTCAACGCATTATTAAGTTTAATTTCATTCAAACATACTGTGTATGTTTGGACACCATATACCTTAATTCTTATACTTGTTATATGTGGTTGTCATATCGGCATCTGGAGAAAGTTTCGTCATGGAAGGGTCAATTCGCAACAGGAAAGCAGACCTTTGCAAAACAAACGCTTAACTTGTATCTACTCTTGTTTTGCAGTCGTGGATACCTTTAATTATTTTATACTGTTTACGCACATCAACTATCTCGATACCTGGGAAATATTTTAATATTGCCGACATTCAAAACTATTCAAACTCTTTTTTAAATCCAATAGGCCATTTCCGAGTTGTCTATTGCCTCTGTGTCAAAGCGAGTCTTCGTGCGAAACCATTCATATGAAAATGAGTTCCGCCTACAGGTTCATTTTCATGTAAATCAAAGTCATTTTCATATGAAAGGTTTTGCACGAAGACTCGTTTTGAAACAGAGGTACAAGGGAACTCGGAAATGGCCTATTGTGTATGCATTTAGAATTCCAGAGTTTAAACAAGCGTTTTTCTCGCGCTGTTTTGGAAGGCAAGCAGCACTCAACATCAAAAACATTAAAAGAAAAAATAAGATGCCTCTCACTTCGACGTCGCAGACACAGCTAAGAACATTACGAACAGATCCTAGTCACCTGCAATTGTCGTTTGAACACGAAGCGATGGACACTAAACTGTAGTGGACAAAGACCAGAGAAACTGAACCTTCACGTTGCCGTTTATTGTAGAACTAGAACATTGTACATAAATCTGAATCTAATACTCAATGCTGCTGTTATTTGAACTTTAAACCAGCATCACGCAACGCTAACGCCTCTAAAATCTTTTCACTTCGTGTCCGCAGACTTTTAAACATACCTTGACTGAAAATCCATTACGCAGCTTTGAAATTAAAGCCTGAAAAAATCAGGCTTGAACGGGATTCAAACCTTGCTCTCTGCGATACTGGTGCAGTGCTCTACCAACGTAACTGAGCTATCAAGCAAATTGGAAGCTGGTCACATTGTCAGTTCGTAATATACCCGTCAAAGGAGTATAGAGGAGATACCGTGACATACCCGAAAATACTTAACAATTATTCCACAAGCGCGCGTTGGGTATGAGATTGATATAAGATGGTAGTCATCTCATATCCAACAAGCGAATAAAGGGGGCAAGTTTCTAAAGAAACTGTGGTGCTGCGTCGGTGGGAGTATTACAAGATAATTTGGTTTTATCAACTGGGTTGATAATGTGAATTGTCCACCGTAAAGAGATTCGGAAGCTGACGTTTCGAGCGTTAGCCCTTCGTCGGAGCGAATCCGGAGCGAATCCGGAGCGATTCGCTCCGACGAAGGGCTAACGCTCGAAACGTCAGCTTCCGAATCTCTTTACGGTGGACAATTCACATTATCAACCCAGTTGATAAAACCAAATTATCTCATATCCAACAAGGGCGAGTGTAATAATTGTTTTATTAAAAACGCCCCCAAAATATAGCAAACTAAACCTAAAAAAAATAAAAACGCCTCAAAAGATCACGCGTACGCTTACCATATTCGTAGAGCATGGTATAATGGCTCATAGCCCATGATGGCTAAGCCAATGAAATCTCTGGAATTGCATTATCCAATGATCCAGTTTTTAATAAGTGCATAGATATGAAGCATTTGAACTGAGGAGAAAGATATGAAAACAAGTACATGAAATCATCGCAGTTCATGTGCACACAACTGAAGCAGCTGTGAAATTAAAGCCTGGAAAAAATTCAGGCTTGAACGGGATTCGAACCCATGCCCTCTGCGATACCGGTGCAGTGCTCTACCAACTGAGCTACCAGAGCCAACTGGGAGCTGGTGAAAAATACTCATAGGTTGGAATGTCGTTCAGGCATCAATTGTGATATTAAGAGAGAGAATGGATCATAGATACGTTTGTCTTGTTGTTTTTTGTTTTGTTTTGTTTTGTTTTTTTGTTTCTTTTTTTTCAAGCACATGCTTGGTATATACCTCATGTGTAAGCCGTATTCTCGTTCAGTTCTCTGTTTGAGTGTTTCATCGTTATGCAAATGATGCGCTATTCTAATGTTCAGTCGCTACTGACAGCTCCTCCTCCAAGTTAATTGCCTGGTTTCATGCCAAGGTATCACATCCCTCGGAGCATTTAGTCTTATCAGTTGTAGGACCCTCTAAGAACCTGACGTTTTACAAAGTCATAGCTCGACGGGGTCTTTGAGTTTTAACAGAGCTCATTTGAATATCCATGCCTTTGCGTAGCGTGGCTAACATTAAAATGGTGGACCAGAATGTTCGTGGCGTGTCTAGAAAGATGACTTACCTCTTGAGGTTTTGCTTACTATCACTTGCATTAGATGCCGGAAGTATTGATTTCAGTGTGTCGCAGCTCTAGTGTAGTAAAGTTTCGTTTTAGTAACAAATCTCAATGACAGCTGTTGCTGTTAGTTCCGGCAGACATATTGGGGCAACATGGCGTCTCCACACAAGGCTCTATCAATTTAGGTAAAACAATTCTCCGAATAAAGGCAGGTATGAAACATCACACAAGGTGTTAATTTATTCATCAACCATCTGTCATATCTCGGATTCTAGACTTAATTTACTTAACGTTGACCTTTTCATTTTTGATTGCATGACAATGAAAAACAAACAATTACTTAGCCTCTTACGCAGACGCTCTTTGGGCTCGTCACGCAATCTTACTCCCCCACGAACGCTGAAGCCAAGATGCGTGGGGGAGGAAGATTGCATGACGAGCCCAAAGAGCGTATGCGTAGGAGGCTAACAATTACTCTGCTGCGCCCTAAAAAAATATGTATGTAGTGAAGCATTTCTTAGAGCTTCGTTCCTATGCTAAATAATACGTGGTAAACCAGCTTGCAGCTGGCTGAGTTGTCTTAACAAAAGAGTTTTTTCTTTATCTCCGTCAATTTAACAATTTATTAATTGATCTACATCTTTTCAGTGAGTCGGTCGGTCTAAAAACGTGCTTCAGCAGAGTACGTCACGTGATGACAACGCTCCATTTCAAATGGAATTAAGAAAAATTATCCGCAGTGGTGCGCGTTCACAAAATTCCCGGATTTGTAATCGTTCACGCTGCAAAATGCATGCATTCACTCTTAACCCAAGTGATGGCGGGAATATTTGCCTTGCACCTTGCAATAGGAAGTGTGCTCAAGTTTGATGTGATGAATAGCATTGTTTTTGGCTTTCAAGAAAACTGCCAGCAAGGGTGCGCCAAAACCTATGTCCGATTGTCCGGGACAGGTGGAAATTTAGTTCGGACATGTAAACCTTTGAGATATAACGTGTTCATGGGACAAGCACATTTTTAGTAAGGAAAAATAAATAAACTGTCGAAAATTGTCTTCACATTACAGTAGAGTTAAAATATATCTTGTAGTCATAGAAACAAACCTCATACTTGACAAAGGGTTAAATATTCTCTTTTACTTTGCTCTTCCGCGGCCATTTTGTTTGTTGTTCTTTTTTATTTGTTTTCAATTCATTTTCGCACTACTTACCAAAGGTTGTTGTGGCCACTCCGGTGCAAAAATGGTGCAATAGTGTGTTGAAGTCAGCTGTCGCATAAAAACACGACGAGCGCTGATATTGGGCACAAGCTTCCGCCATGTTGAGTTCGATTCCAGGACTCGGAGAAACTCGGCCCGAGCAGGAATGGTCGAATGGAAAGGAGTTTTCCGGTTATTCCTATTATCCGGAATTATAGGCCAACCTCGGGAGGTACACCCAAAATTTCGGAATGGAATTCCGGAAAATGTCTGTTCCATCCACCACCCCACCCGGAATTTCCGGTATTTTTGGTCGCACGGAAAGCGCCCACTGCAATACCTTCTACCGCATCAGAGAAACCACGCCTCGTGTGTAAACGTTTTCATCATTCCTTAGACTAACATGAACTGTACAGACTAACATGTACAAAGTACGTTGACCTCTAACATCACCTCGGAGAATAAGACTGCTTCATCAATGATTTTTCCACCCAAAGCACTGGTTTCGTGCTACTTTGGAAGACATGCTTTGAATATTAAATGTAGAAATAAAAAGGCTTCTGTCAGTTTTGACGCCAGCGACACAGAAGCAACATTACAAACTGCTATCGCCTAGGATGCCTCGACACATCCGGGATCTTCCTACGATCCAGATAAACAGTAAACAGCCTTTGTTGTACAGCGGTAGAAAACTCTTTTGTTTAAGACAAGCTCGGTAAACATGTCCAGAAATTTATTTCTAAATGGTAATTGAATTTCAAGAAACATTCATTCCTCAAACAAGTCATTTCGTTTTCTATTATATTTATGGAATAACAGCTTATTTACCCTTTCTTTGAGCTTTGTGTCATACACAAATACCTTTTGTAATGAAAACATACCGGAAATATGGTTTGATCTATATCTCTTGGAGTTACATCGAACATTGAGCCAAACATTATTAAGTCAGTTTTAACTCACCCTCCCGAAGCTTATTCGTGTAACTCAAAGTTGGTTGCTGATCAACAGGTCCATCTGCAATTTGTGACTTGAATTTCAAGTTGAGTAAAACTGGGATTGGGTTAAAAGATGGATAGTATATTTTGCTACTTCTATCAGCTTTAAATAGTGGTTGATTTAATACACATTTACTCGTATACACCATGGAAGCAAACGTAAAAGTTCTCTGATATATAATTATAAGATAAATGCGTGGAAAAAGTTTCGGAATGTTTTGCAAGAAAGTTGATGTTTTAACTGAACAGCATGTAACATCGAGCGGTCGATGAATTGGAAGAAAATTCCGCGTTTTTGCATGATAAGTGATAAATTGTTGCAACCATGTACTAGTTATAGAAGGGAGAGAGAGATAAAACTTTATAAAAAAAAAAAACAATGACTAAAGCGGCTGGAAGCTTTACTGCATAATAAACAATTATCACGCGAAGGGAAACCATCCTTACATAGCTCCATGACATTTGGAGAAAGGCTTAAATGTTTTGGAAACAGCGTGATAAGAAGAGAAATCAGTGGGTAAAAACTTCATTAACACCTTCTTGTTCATTTCCTTGGAAAAGCGTTATATTCTTTAATATTATCATTAGTTATTATCGTTATCCGATTTAATATTAGAATCAGATTTATATATAGTAATGTAAACGATACAGTAAAGAGCTTCCAAGTTTATTCTCAAAACTGACGGTGACTATGAAACTCGTAAAGACAAACTAAACTTGTTATCTTTGGAGGATAGGCGCTTCTTTTTTGATGTCTTGTTTTTTTTTACAAGGTTCTTAATGGTTTTGTTAATATAGACATATCCCCACTTACATATTTTTATTCTCATTCTGATCGATATTCTCTGAGGGGCAGGGATAACTTAACCCTAAAGAAACAGTTTTCCCGGACATGGCAGATGTTTTTAAATTTAGCTATTTTAATAGAATCGTAGACTTGTGGAACTCGCTGCCAAATTCAATCCGCAGCGCGACGAGTGTCTCTAATTTCAAAAGGGGGGTTAGGGAATTTTTAACATCTGGATTAGTTTGATGTAGTGTTTTTAATTTTTGACGATCGTAGCTGTTCTTCTTTTCTTTTTTTTTCTGTGGTGGTCTGTCAATCCTAACCTACTAATGGATGTATCCACTACGCGGAATGAAGTCAAGTCTATCCTTAGTCAACTAGACGCTAACAAAGCAAATGGAGTAGATGGTATTCCTGTTAGGATCCTTAAGGAGTGTGCTGAGGAGCTATCATACCCTCTGGCTCTATTGTTTAATTCGTCTCTCAGATCTGGGAGAGTTCCTTCTTTGTGGAAACGAGCTTATGTTACTCCTGTATTTAAAGCAGAGGCCAAAGATGTAGTTGAGAACTATCGACCTATATCACTGTTGTCCATTCCAAGTAAATGCTTAGAGAAGATTGTAAATGCCATCGTTTACAGAAAGATTTGTTTCGTGAGATTACAAGCTGCAGGATTAACACGTAGGTTCTATTGTCTCGGCTGATTCATTTATTCAGAACTTCCTGTTCAAACGCCAGCTGTACGTTACAGAGATCTGCTTGTAATGTTCTTAGCTGTGTCGCTGGCGTCAGATCTGGAACCTTATTATTTGTACAAGTTATATCTACCATGTTTACCGCCTCTTGCCTTCTAAAACAGCACAAACCAGGGCTTCTCATGCCAAAACTCGGTCGCATACTAATCCATTCCTGCCATGCCAGGTCTTCCCCATCAGTTTAATCATGTGACGGTCCCTTCATTTTCCGTGCGGAGGATGAGATCAATTGCCACCATTTTGTTGTTGTTGTTGTTGTTGTTGTTGTTGTTGTTGTTGTTGTTGTTTTCATGGCGAGAGAACTTTGGGGAGAATACCTGTCCTCGGGCATGCTGTACTCTTCCCAGATTTCGATCTTCAGAGAGAAACAAGATTTTTTTTCCCCCTCTGTTTTATTTCAAGTTTACAGGACAGAAACTTACATTACTTACAGCACTGGTCGATTATACTTACACTACGTGTACTTGTACTACTGAACAATACATATATTACATTACAATTACACTATCTACGTTACAGTTGGCCTATTTACAATGCATAGCACTAAAAGTTACTTGTTTGTACATGGATGGTTTATGTTTCTACTATAATTGACGTGGATATTGTTATACTATTTATGTTATAAGCTTTGTATACAAGATATTATTATAAAAAAAGATGCCAACTTACACCACACTTACCCAATCTACATCTTCACCCTGGGCTTGTCACCTTGCCGTGGTGGTGGAGCTTGTGTGTCTCAATGACCCCAAGAGCTATGCCGGTGGGGACCTAGTCCCTGGTGGGTTCAACCGTGCCGGATTGGTCGAGGGATAGAGACCAGACAAAGGACAGCCCCTGGTCCTCCAGGTTGGGGGTTGGGCGCTAGGCTAATCACCTAACCCCGTAAAAAATGAAATGATTACAGAAACCTTACACATTAGAGGCAATCTACCGAATCTTGGGGGCCGAGTGGCACACAACATGACGCTCCAGAGCGAAAGCCACTTGGAAACTCTGGAGCCGAGGACGTCAATTGTCCACCCAAGAACACAGTTGAGGATAGGAAATTGGAACGTGAGAACTTTGTATGCACAAGGGAAAGCAGCCCAAGCGGCGAAAGCAATGAGAGAGGCTAAGTTGCAGATCATGGGTATAAGTGAAAGTAGATGGTGTGGATCGGGGAAGTTCATTCTCAGTACAGGCGAGACAATAGTGTACTCTGGCAGAGACGATGATGTTCATCAACATGGCGTGGCCATCATGCTAAACAAAGACGCAGCAAAAGCATTGATCAACTGGACACCTATCGATGAGAGAATAATTCGAGCCAGATTCCACTCTAGGTATGTCAAGTTAACGCTAATTCACGTCTATGCCCCCACCAATGACACTGATGAAGAGGTGAAAGATCACTTCTACGAGAAGCTTCAGGCAATTGTAGAAAAAACACCGAAACATGATTTATTGGTTATCACTGGAGACTTGAACGCAAAAGTAGGAAGCGACGTGGAGGGGTACGAAAGGGTAATGGGTAAACATGGAGTTGGAACCAGGAACGACAATGGCGAGAAGCTATGCGATTTTTGCGGCATGAACGACCTGGTGATCACAGGCACAATATTCCCGCATAAAGAGATACATAAACAAACTTGGATATCCCCCGATAGACGCACTCGCAACCAGATAGACCATGTGTTAATCAACAAGAAATTTAGAACATCTGTGCTGGACACAAGAGCCATAAGATCGGCTGATATCGCCAGCGACCACCACCTGGTTTGCACCAAACTGAGGCTAAAGCTAAGAGCAGTTCCCAACAGGCATGGACTTAGAAGGACGAGATATGATTTTCAGAAGCTGGAGAATGATGGGTGTAGGAGGCGGTTTCGTTTGGAACTAAGGAACAGGTTTGAGATATTGCAGAGAGAGGCACTGGAAGACGAAGAAGAAGACCATCCAGAAGCTGAGCTGGAGAAGGCAAACGACATCTTAGAGAAAGCTTACAACATGACAGCAAAGAAAGTTCTAGGATATAAGAAAAAGAAAGTTAAGCCATGGATCAGTAAAGAATCGTGGGACCTGATTGAGCAGAGGAAAGCTATAAAACTAAAGCTAGATGGAACCAACTCGGAGAGACTGAAAGAAAAGAAGCGAGCAGAATATAAAGCCAAAGACCAAGAAGTAAAGAGGCAAATACGCAGGGACAAGAGGAATTGGACAGAAGGGATAGCAAAAGAGGCAGAGGAAGCAGCGAATAAGCAGCACATGAAGACTCTTTACAACCTAACTAAAACAATCTGCAACGACAAACCAAAGCAGAGCACTGCAGTCAACGATAAAAATGGCAACACCTTAACCAACAGTGAGGATAGAAGGAAGCGGTGGAGAGAGCATTTCATGGAGATACTCAATAGGGAGGAGCCAGCCGACCCGATCAACGAAGAAGATTGTGAGCAGCAGGACATAGCCGACATAGACACAGGACCCGTGAGTAAAGCTGAGATAAGGAGGGCAGTAAAGAGTCTTAAGAATGGTAAAGCCCCTGGCGAAGATATGATAACAGCAGAGCTATTGAAGGCAGACCTTGAATTTACTACCGACAGGGTGAAAGACCTTATAGACACGATCTGGAGTCTGGAAAAGGTTCCACGTAAGTGGAAAAGGGGACTCATTATTAAGATACCGAAGAAGGGGAACTTAAAGGAGTGTAAGAACTGGCGGGGAGTGACCCTCTTACCGGTTGTTAGCAAGATATTGGGAAGAATTGTAATTGATCGCATTCGCATGGGGATTGACCGTAGGCTCCGTAAGGAACAAGCTGGATTCAGATCAGGTAGAGGGACGACGGAGCAAATTTTCATCTTACGCAATATACTAGAACAGGTGAATGAATGGCAGGCAACTCTCTATTTAAATTTCATAGATTTCGAAAAGGCGTTTGACTCAGTGCACAGGAATGGCTTATGGATGATAATGAATCAATATGGTATCCCACAGAAAATCATCAACATAGTTAAAGCGCTGTACGATGGCTTTGAGTGTACTGTTGTTGAACAAGAAGCAACCCCAGAATGGTTTGAATTAACGACTGGTGTCAAGCAAGGATGCACAATGTCTGGCTTTCTTTTCCTGCTCATTATAGACTGGATAATGAGGCATACTGTGAAAGATGAGGGAACCGGGCTAAGATGGAAATTTACATCAAAACTTGAGGACCTCGATTTCGCTGATGATGTAGCTTTAATTTCATCAACACAAAGGCACGTGCAGTTAAAAACAGACAGGCTAGTAGAAAATGCAGAAAGGACAGGCCTTCGGGTAAATGTCGGGAAGTGCAAAGTCATGAGAGTAAATGCAAGGAATAATGAAGCCATCACAGTGAATGGTCTGGCGCTGGAGGATGTAGAGAAGTTTATCTATCTAGGAGCCACAGTATGTAAACAAGGGGGCGGAGAAGAAGACATCAAAGCTAGGCTAGGGAAAGCGAGAGGAGCGTTCGTGAAACTAAATCGAGTATGGAATTCCAGCAGTGTGACAAGAAAGACAAAGATCAGGTTATACAAGACACTGGTTAAACCAGTTCTTATGTATGGTTGCGAAACATGGAAAATGAACGAAGGTGATGCTAAGAAAATCGATGTGTTTCAGAACCGATGCCTGAGAAGGATAATGAAGATTAAATGGCAAGATAAGGTTACCAATAAAGAGCTACTGGAAAGAGCTAACGTAGTGAAGTTGAGCGAAGAGGTAAGAAGAAGGAGATGGCGATTCATTGGACATATCCTCAGACAACAACCTGACAACGACTGTGTTACAGCCCTGACGTGGACCCCTGAGGGAAAGAGAAAGATAGGCCGGCCAAAAACAACCTGGCGGCGCACCGTAGAAAAGGAGAGGTCCAGAGCAGGGTGGAAGTCCTGGGGAGAGGTGCGCGCCAAAGCGCAAGACAGGAATCGTTGGAGAGCACATGTGGAGGCCCTATGCGCCACCTTGGCGCCAGGGGACAGGAACTAGGAACCCAATCTACATCCTACTTAGAAAAAAAAGAGAGTAAGTTTTACATTTCACAGCTACACGTTTAAACCTTCCAATGAATATTTATGACGTACTTTTACTATGAAATCAGACATGGAGATTTTCCCATGTGTTAATTTTGTGTTGTATAAATAATACTTGGCGAATAATAATGTGAAGTTGAGTTTTCTTTCAAAATATAGTTCTACGTTTTTTGGATTTGCTTTACTGCCAAACATTATTTCGGTCTGCGAGAAGCCTAAGGAGGTGGCAGTTTCGTTGTTAAACCACTTGATAACTTCCGAGAAAAATTGTTTAGTCCAGGAGCAGTTTTGGAGGGTGTGGATTATTGAGTCGTTCATTTGGCAATATCTACATAGCATGTTTACTTCCTTTCCATAAAGAAACAGCTCTTTTTTGGTAACTATTATTCTATGCAAAAGTTTAAAGAGAAACAAGATGGTGGCGTTCGAACTCTTCAATCAGACCGAAAAATAAACAGTCTATGTAAGTTTCTGATTTTTTTATTCAATTCATTGCGTCAAAGATATGCGTGCATACGATTTCCCATGATTTAACAAGGCATATAGTTTCTTGCCTAGCTCTTTTATTAATTTGCCATACTGAACTTGCTTTTTTAAAGACAGCTCTGCACCGTAAGTCTCTCTCTGCATTGCAAAACTTTGTATCGCAAACCTTTAGATCCTGTTCAATGGGTGATGTTTAGTATAGTAAAGGAAAGCTTAATCATCAGCACAGCATAGCACAACTTAACACAACACAACACTATAGGCCAGTTTCGATATTAGGTCATATTGTGAGATGGTCCTTCATCGAGTTATGTTTTAATATCTTTTTTGTCATGTGTGTAGGCTCTGTATCAAGGGATTTGTAAATCCAGTCTCCTTCAGTCCATAAATCCAGTCTCCTTATGTGCAGCGCCCCTCTAAGACAAAAAAAACAATGTTTCGTACCGCGGTACAACAGACTATAACTGCAAAATATGTTCAGAATTTCTCACAGTTTGGTAACCATCACTTCCTGATCAAACGCCTGTTGTAGGTGGCTAAGCGCAGTTTGTGATGTTCTTACCGTTGTTGCTGATGTCAAAGCGGAAGCTTTCTTATTTCTTCTTTTAGTATTTATGATGCCTGGCGCTGCTGGCCTTCTCAAACAACACAAAGCAAGGGCTTCTCCAAACTCAGGAATTCTAAATGCGTACACAACTGGATTGACAAAGGAGTTGGAATAAGTTAAAACGACCATCAAGAGATAATATTTTGAAGGTATCTGAAAGTGATGTACAAAGATTAAATAGTTCGTGATAGTTAGAGGGAGCCACAACAGCACAGCAAGTGTAGATACAAACATCAAGGTCTTTGATAAACGTTTGTTTCGCGAGGCACTGCTATGCCGTTGAGGTGCGAGTCCTCCGCGTTGAAACTTTCTCCAAATGCCGATGTTACAGCCACATATGATCAATGTTAAGATAAAAACGAGAGGTGTCCAAACATTAGAATGTTTGGTTGCAATTAAGAGATTCAATACAATGTAGATAGCAGTAGAAAGAAGAGCGAGTGTCCAGACCATGAATAGAATAATGCGGTATGCTTGCATTGATAGTGTTCGGTGTTTTAGTGGCTGATACATTGCGTAAAGTCTCTCGGCGGATATGAAAGCCGCAGATATTAACGACGCAAATGTGAAAAAGGAATCAACGACCATGTAGAATAGGGACAAAGACTTCGAATTCAGCCATCCACCAGCCCAAAACTTATACCCAGCACCGACTGAGTAAATGTAAATAGGTAAAGTCACAGTTCCTATCATCAGGTCAGCAAACGCCATATTGATGACTAGAAACAAACTTCTCTTGCGAAGTCTCCTGTTTACCGCAAACAGAACGATGGTGAGCAAGTTTCCCACAACAATAAACACAAACTGCAAAATATAAGCGCTGCAAAATGCGATGCCTTCTGCCTTGGAGGGAACAATTCTTGATGGAACAGTCGTGTTCTCTGAGTTAGTGTTAGCTGCTGCTGGCATTTTTAAATTTAGTTTTCAAAAGATGATTCGAAACGCCGATAAAACTTCTGCGATAACGTCTTGCTACAGGATAAAAAGCAAAACGCAAGTAGCACCAATGTGTACCTTTTTCAACCTTTCAAAGCCGAGCATCGAGGACTAATTCAACAGAGTCCATTAACATACAATACCTCAGTTAAGTGCTGCTGACGCAGGTTTTCAGGGAATTGGTGTACGCATGTGCAACAATAGTAGAACGGCAGGTAATATTTACTTTTGGCTGTAATGTTTACACTGCAAGGAGGAGTGTGGTAAATAACTTGACGTTCCGGGGAAATGAGACCTTGGGGTAGAATAAATTACACGCGAGAATCCAATCATAGTTGAGACGTTTTAAGATAATCTCTTTTTAAAAAGCAAAAAAGTATAGCTCAGTCAATGGAAACATTGAAAAAATATCATACAATCTTGGTTTTGATTAAAATATATATATTGTACTAGTAAACATTTAACTGCAAAATCGTGATCAACATCACCAAGTTTGATCCTGAATTCTATAATTACTCCATCATGACAGAAGCTTCCAGATTTTCTTACTTATATCTATCTTTTGACCAGCTGCAAAATTATGTTTGCATTCAGTGGAATAATTATCTCCCTGAGGTGGTCCTGTATCCAGGTAAAATTTTCTGTATTTTAGATGTAGTTAAAGTTTGCGCAAGGAGACTAAAAGTCAAAATCTTTGATTTCAGCTTCTTGTTGATCTCTTGTTTAAAAGTTATATTCTTAGCATGGCAGCAACATCTTTTATTAGTATCAGATTTATGTATAATTCTCTTTTAAGAACACATGGTTTGTTTTCAATTCAAGAACGTATATCCATAACAATGCCAGCACAGGCTCTCTAAAGGTTTGGTCTCATGTTTTCAACTCTCCTTAAAGTCTCCTTAAAAAGTCGGCATACGAGCCTAGTGGCTCATCAGGCCGGAGCTTATCCCGGTTTCAGTAGCATGAAGCGACTAGGAGTATTTCTACTCCCCCCTGGATGGCATGCTAGTCCGTCGAAGGGTTACCCCCAGCATCAAATTCGCCGGTACCCATTTATACACCTGGGTGGAGAGAGGCACTGTGAGGGTGAAGTGTCTTGCCCAAGTACACAACACAATGTCCCCGGCCGGGGCCAGGGCTCGAACCCGGAGCGCTCGCTCCGGAGTCGAGCGCACTAACCATGAGACCATATACAACACCAGGGCTGTTGATGATTCCGGAAAGGGCTGCTCCCTCTACATCATAGTGAGATATTCTTATCATTTTTTATATCAGATATTTAGCGATACTATTTAATATATTGCATAGTTTTAAATTTTCTTAATTGTCTTTTTTATTATCTGTTTAGTTTGTGTCCCTAAATTAGTAGGGAGGCTTTCCCCAGCTACGTGGCTCCGACACATAAATAAAGTTTCTAATACTACTTCACTAAACTCAGGTATTCTTAATGCGTACACCACGGGATTGGCAGACAAGTTGGTGTCATTTATAACGCTCACCAGGTAATAAAATTTCCACGGTATTTGGAATTCAAAGACATAGATTAAGATGGCCGAACACAGTTTTCGCACGTGCTCTTGCTAATGCAATTTAGCGCGCACAAGGATTTCAAAAAACAAACATGGCGTCAATATAGCGATCATTTTATTTGCTCAATGCCCGGACAATCTGTACTATTTTTCTTCATAATTGAACACAGTGCATTGATTGTTTTAGTCTTTTATTTTTCGAGAACCACTCATTAAAATTTCACGAAATTTGGCACGAAAATACTTTGGGAAATAAGTAACTGGAGTACTGAAAACAATTGAAATTGAACAAAGGAAATTCTAGATATTCCAGTGAACCTAAATTATTATTAAAATAGTGTTAACTTGTGAGCATCGTTACAAGCTCGTTACAAGCTTAGAAAGAAAATCCAATTACTAATTTTTTTGCAAATAAACAAAACTGATTTTATAAGGCCTGTTTCTATTTATTCATGTTGCCATGGCAGTGGCACATTCGTCAGCCTAACTATCAAAAAACCGAACACTACTGGTGGCGATTTTTCAGCATCAGTCATCACGCAAAGACAAGATGGCGGCCACAAGAAATATATTTTACTGACTCTTTGCTCGACTGTTTACTCACCAGCTTATCGTTTGACACTTCAAAATTCTCAAATCGTCCTGTAACGAGGCTATAAGACCACTTGTGACACCGGCCATATTGAGTTGTGATGACAATAAAATCAGAGAACTACAGGCTGAAACTACAACAAAACTTCCAATGCCACGAGACACCATAGCGTTATCACACGATTATAGTCACGCACGTGACGCCACAGTCACGCCTCGCAAAACATATTCTTAAGATAGCAGGGACATCTGACGTTAGAATCAGACTCGGGTACAGGGGACTTTTTTGAAAATACGTTTCGTTTCACAATTCAAGAGGGTATAATTTACAACATCAACACAGTTTTTAAAGTTTGGTATCCAAAACCTCCTGTTTATAGCTAGCTGTGGACAAATCGTCTCTGCTCTTAATGTTCTTAGCCCGCGGCGTCTGAGCAAGAGTCTTCTTATTTGTACGTAACCTTCTGTCAATGTTAGGCACCGCTAGCCTTCTTGAACAGCACAACACCAGGGCTTTTCTAAACTCAGGTATTCTTAATGCGTATACAACTGGATTCGCAAACGAATTGGAGTAATTTATAACGTTCACCAGATAATAAAATTTCCACGGTATCTGGACATCAAAGACATAGATTAAACAGTTGAAAATAATTAAAGGGAGACACGACAGCAAAGTAAGAATAGATACTAACAGCAAGGTCTTTGTTAAGCGCTTGTTTTGCGAGTCTCTGTTTTGCTGTTGTGGAGCGATATTTCCGCGTCGAAACTTTCTCCAAATGCCGATGTTACTACCACATATGACGAATATCAGAATCAAGACGAAGAGCGCCCATCCGATCACAGCACGTTTGTATGACATCAAGAAATACGATGTACTCCAGAGGGAGGTGATAACAAGAGTCAGTGCCCACACAGCAACAATCATAGTACGGTATGCTTGTATTGACAGTGTTCGGTGCTTGAACGGCCAGTAAATGGCGTAAAATCTCTCGCCAGATACGAAAGCTGCTGAAATTAACGACGCCTGCGAGAAAAATGAATCAACGATCGTGTAGAAAATTGACAAAGACATCGACCAGCCATAATTCCAAAGCTGAAAGCTTTTCCCAACGCGGTAAATGTAGAGAGGTAGAGTCACAGTTCCTAACATCAGGTCTGCAAACGCCATATTGATGACTAGAAACAAACTTCTCTTACGGAGTCTAATGTTTGCCGCAAACAAAATTATGGTGGACATGTTTCCAACAGCAATAAAGACACATGCTGAAATAAACGCGGTGCACAATGCGATGCCTTCTGCCTTGGAAGGAACAATTCTTGATGAACCAGTCGCGTTCTCGGAGCAACTGTTAGCTGCTGCTGTGCTGTTCATTTTGATTAGTTTTTACTGAACGTTCAAAACGTCGATTAAACTTTGTAGGTAATAACGAATCACCGGTACTGGATGAGGAAGAGAAGAGTTCAGTAATCATCGGCACAGTATAAGACTAAGGAACAAGTGGCACATTATGATGACATTTGTCGGTTTTAATTTACAATTTACAATTGAAGACCAATTATCAGGAGCTAATCTCTCGCATGATCATGACATGTCGTGGCTGACATCTGCAACACATGACATGTGCAACTTTAGTGATGCAGTTGAATTAATTTCCCCGGATTAACTAGTAAGTTGATAGTTAAAAACAACACCGCATCGATCGATTCAATGTAACTGTACTAATTACAAGATAATTTGAAATTGGAGCAAAAGTCTCGGTTTTGTTTCCGAAAGTGACTCTTACAACCCCGGGTGTAGTAGTTATAAAAGGGACATGAATGATCCTTTATAAAATGTTCATAGCAGCTGCCTACATGAAATTTTGCAAATGTCTCGGAAGTCGGTAGTACTGATCAGTAAGGAAAGTATTATCCACATAGCGGTTCTTTTGTGTATGTCCATGCGTAATAATAATAATAATAATAATAATAATAATAGAACCAAAATCCGTTATGCTGTATTAATAAACCCCTTATTATAGCACAAATTATTCGCTCGTTGGCACTCTATCGATAGGTATACCTAGTAATAATAAATATATCTTATTAGACGTTTTGGTGTGTAGCATCGCTGTATATATTTACGAGTTGTGCAGTATTTTGAGGAGCCCGTAGGGCGAGTCAAAATACAAATAACGAGTAAAAATATACAGCGATACTACACACCAAAACGTCTAATAAGAGATTTATTATCCAACGATTTCTTTTCCCAAAATTCTGACTTGCCAAGGTTTTGAACTTCACGCGGCCGGGAGGAATGAGGCGAGTACAAATATCTGTTATTTGTACTCGTTTCGCGCGATATTTGTACTCTAGGAAGCAGAGTTGGATAATAATAATAATAATAATAATAATAATAATCTTAATCATAAAAGTTACAATTTTCTCGTTTGTTATTGGTTTAAAAAACTCCTATTTTCCATTAATCCACTTGCCAAATTGTTCTCGGACAGTTTGTGATCGGACAGTTCAATGAGCCAATCACTCAATCGTTTATGGTTAGATCGCTTTTCGAAAATTAATATCACACTTCTGACCTTCTTCATTTGACACGAGGCAATTTATTAATTAAAACTGTTCACGTTTCGCAAACATGGAGGGTGCAAATTTGACATTTTACCACGTCTATTCTTTACTCCTTCTAGATGCATGTCTTTCATTTGTTATTATCAGCGATAACAACACACATTAGAAAAGTAATATTTATGGCAATGCCTCTTGAAGTTTCTCAGCTACGATTGACTGGAGGAACTAGAATTTAATCTCTCGCCTGTGTAATTTATTCTACTCTTGAAATTATATTATGCAGCCTTTTGAAATTTGTCTATTTTCTTCGCAGTCGTTAATTCATTTTTTACATCTGCCTCATTAATATCTGCGGCTTTCATTTCTGCCGAGAGACTTGACGCCAGGTGTTGGCCACTGAAAGTTTCACTGAACAAGAAAGTGTCGCCTCCCAACAGCTAAGAAGAGTCTGGCAAAACACACGCTTAACAAAGACCTTGCTGTCTGTATCTCTTCTTGCTTTGTTATCGTTTCTCCCTGTAATTGTCATGCACTATATATTTGTCTATCAAGCCCACATACCTTGGAAATTCTATCGCCTCGTGCTTGTTTAGTTTATTCCAACTCTTTAGTCAATCCTGTTGTGTATGCATTAAGAATTCATGTAAAAACTACAATTTAATGTAATCCTAAAAAGTTTCAAGGCAATAAGGATTTCGTGGTATGCTCAGTTCAGTGGTTATTTATCCAGTACGAACATAATTTTGCGGTTCCTCAAAGCAAACATTTAAGTGATATAATTTAGAATTTAGGAACACTTGTGGATATAATCAGCGATCGATACGTAGGATATATACTGAAGACATAATTGAAACCACTAATATAAAAAAGATAAATACATCCATTGTATTCTTAAATTTTGTGTATTTTCGAACATATTCACCTTTCACATTTTATATTTATTTGTTTTGTCGAATATTTTTAAGCCATCGTTCCTACACCATACTTTCGGTATTCATTATAGATGGGTACTGGTATCACACCACTGAGCTGACAACGACCAGAGAATTTCATCTCTACGTTCGTCATTTTGATGCCCGTCTTAACCTATAGAAAGGATATTTTTCCATCGAGACAAAGCAATTTAGGGCTCATCCGTCGAAGATCTGGTCTAGTTAATGTTTTTAGAAAAGGTAATTTCTTTCTCGTTCTGAAAATGTGTATAGCTAGCAGAGCGTTGCAAGAATCATCTGTCCTGCAAAAACGCTAAGACATTCCAATTCCAAATTGGAATATTACTTATAGTTCATTTTCGTCGATTTATCGATCGATGCGACTTCTTCTATTCTAATTATCGACTTCTCTTTAACCGTTTCGAAAAAAATATCGTCCGACTCAGTACTGTCTCATTTTTTGAAGGAAACAATTGGCATAACGTTTGACTCAACTGAGTTCGGTACGTTTGGCCTCCGTGAATTTGGCCTTGCTGCCGCGAATGTAAACAGTTCCTTAGAGAGGCGAGAAATAGTTTTTACTCCTCTAAACATTAACGGTTCTCCTGTAATCACTCCTGATTGTAAAATAATGTTGCGGTATTCATCATAAAACGTTCACTTCATGCGCTAGCTCTTACGATGCAAATATTACGAGTAGGTCTGAAGGGTGAGACGGGCATTCCATATAACTTCAAGGCGCCACTTTCATGTCCGATCAAAAAAGAAATCATTACACCTTTCACAACTAATGAATTAATCTCCTGCAAGATCTTAATACGTCTTAGCAAAACTCTTTCGAAGCTGTCGCACTATACTTGGCAAACCAGCTTGCAGTTGAAAAGCTGGATGACTTTATTAACAAACAGTTTTCTTTTGTTCTTTTATAGCTAATACAAAAACGCTTCATTATGCGCGTAAACTTATATTACCATTTTTATTCCAAGTAACTGTTGCAGCTAGTTCCTTTTCATGGTTTGAAAAAATAATCATTTATGGTTTGATCGCTCTTCGAAAATTAATATTCACACCTTCACACTTTGACACGAGGCAATTCATTAATTAAAACTGTTCAAGTTTCGCAAACATGGAGGGTGCAAATTTAACATTTTACCACGTCTATGCTTTATTCGTTCGACATCCATGTCTTTCATTTGTTATTATCAGCGATAACAACACACATTAATTAAAGTAATATTTATGGCAAAGCCTCTTGAAATTTCTGAGCTACGATTGACTGGAGGAACTAGAATTTAATCTCTCGTGTAATTTATTAAAGTTTCAACAAGAAAGTGTCGCCTCCCAACAGCTAAGAAGAGTCTCGCAAAACACACGCTTAACAAAGACCTTCCAGTCTGTATCTCTTCTTGCTTTGTTGTCGTTTCTCCCTGTAATTGTCATGCACTATATATTTCTCTATCAAGCCCACATACCTTGGAAATTCTATCGCCTCGTGCTTGTTTAGTTTATTCCAACTCTTTGTCAATCCTGTTGTTTATGCATTAAGAATTCATATATAAACTACTATTTAACGTAATCCTAAAACGTTTCAAGGCAATAAGGATTTCGTGGTACGCTCAGTTCAGTGGTTATTTATTCAGTACTAACATAATTTTGCGGTTGCTCAAAAAAAACATTTAAGTGATAGAATTTAGAATTTAGGAACACTTGTGGATATAATAATCAGCGATCAGTACTTAGGATGTATATTGAAAACATAATTGAAACTACTAATATAAAAAAAATAAATACATCCATTGTATTCTTAAATTTTGTCAATTTTCGAACATATTCAACTTTCACATTTCATATTTATCTTTCGAAGCTGTCACACTATACTTGGCAAACCAGCTTGCAGTTGAAAACCGGATGACTTTATTAACAAACAGTTTTCTTTCGTGTTTTTATAGCTAATACAATAATGCTTCATTTTTTGTGCATAAAGTTATATTACCATTTTTATTCCAAGTAACTCTTGCAGCTAGTTTCTTTTCATGATTTGAAAAAAATAATCATTTTATGGTTTGATCGCTTTTCGAAAATTAATATTCACACATTGGGCCTTCTTCATTTGACACGAGGCGAATTATTAATTAAAACTGTTCACGTTTCGCAAACATGGAGGGTGCAAATTTAACATTTTACCACGTCTATTCTTTATTCGTTCGAGATGCATGTCTTTCATTTGTTATTATCAGCGATAAAAACACACATTAGAAAAGTAAAATTTATGGCAATGCCTCTTGAAATTTCTGAACTACGATTGACTGGAGGAACTAGAAGTTAATCTCTCGTGCAATTTATTCTACTTCCTTGTCTCTTTCCCCATGCAAGTTAAGTAATTAACCACACGTCCCCGGCATTTGAAGTGCAAACATCACAGCCCACATTTAAATAACACATTTGTCGTTCAATACATCAATAACAAAACACTTTTTAAGGCGCCCATCTACGCACTGCGGACCTATCTCCAAGTTCCTGTGGGGTTTTTATCCCTTTCTTTCAGCTCTCTAGAATGTATTCCGCGCAAAAGCAGTTTAGAGGGGTAAGGCAAACCAGAATTATTAATCCCTTGTACTAGTTGAAGTGTAAACACTGCCGCCAAGAACTGGAGAACACACCTGCAGCTTTAATTTACCTACATTATGGATCCGTACTCTAATGTGTAATTAAGAAACTGCGTCAACGCTAAAATGACGTTAAATTGAGGAATTGCGTGTCTCTGAGGATAATTGTTGAATTAGTCCGGCACGATGATTGGCCTTAAAAAAAGAAGCGTCCAATAAAGTGAACAGCTGTTTTATTATCTCTATTTCGGATTGAAACTCAAAAAATTTCCGTTGCTAACAATTACGGTCGATTGGCCTCCATACCGAGGAAAGAACACTATATGATAATTTTTTGCGACCTGCATCAGGCCTCTCAATAAGGACTTTTATTTTTACCCACATTAGTAAAACCACAGGCGTTTCTTAACGTCAAAGTGGAAACGCTTTAAGGTATCATGGTAGGTGGATTTTGACGAAAAGATAGATTTTATTTTTTTTTTTGCCGTTTTTGCCGATAAATATTTTGCAAAAAAAAATGAGCAAAAAATTTTTTTTACTTTTTGAGATACGGAAAGAAACTATTTTTGAATCTCATTAACCCTTAAAATTCACCGCCGGTTGTCACGTGTAATGCGAATTGCGGTGTAATTTTCATTATACTGAACTGAGACGTACACGCGAACTGTCCTAATCTGACATTTCCGAGAGCATTTTGTCCCTCGGATGTTCATTTGTTTGCGGCTGAACATCGAGTTGCGTGCATCGCTTGCTGGCCCGCGTGCCTATTCCACTTCGAGATTTCCTCTTTTTAGCTTCTCGAGGCATGGTCTTGATAAATGTCTGGAGAACGAAGAGATCTTAAGTTCAGCAACATAATACCAATTCTGCCGACGAAATCTGGGTAGAAAATCATGGAGGTTTACATACAAACCTTTTTAAGCTCTGGTATTTTGACGCTCGAACTATAACCACGACTAGTTTTCGCGCCAGAATTGTAGACGTCTGTTTATTTCAGGTTGTCATATAAGCTATTGTTGTTACAAACTGGTCCGTGCCGACATCTGTCAATGCCTCATCAAATCTTCTTGCATGCGGTGATTTTTAACACCTCATCATAGAAATCGCACGAAACGTTTTTCGCCTTTTTCTCGATAAAGTAAAACGGCATATTGTAAAACATGGAGTGGAGTGGAGTGGACTGGATTTGTAAAACATGGAGTGGATTTGTAAAAGGTGGATTTGTAAAACATGGATTTGTAAAACATGGATTTGTAAAAGGAGGATTTGTAAAAGGTGGATTTGTAAAAAGTGGATTTGTAAAAGGTGGATTTGTAAAACATAGATTTGTAAAAAGTGGATTTGTAAAACATGGATTTGTAAAAGGTGGATTTGTAAAAGGTGGATTTGTAAAACATGGATTTGTAAAAGGTGGATTTGTAAAACATGGATTTGTAAAAAGTGGATTTGTAAAACATGGATTTGTAAAAGGTGGATTTGTAAAAGGTGGATTTGTAAAACATGATAATTTGAAATTAAAGCGCGCGAGGAGAAAAGTACGGATTTTTTCGAAAACCGTGCAGGGGACAATAAGTGGCCGGCAAGAACGTAACAGTATTGAAAGAAAACCGGATGTTATCATTCAATATAATAACAAGAAGTTGTGCAAGCGACTAAAAAGTTTTTATTTCTTTTTTATCTATTTTGAATGGCGTTACACTGAAAACCAGCGAAATCTGGACGCACAATAACAGAAGAAACAATAACGTCAAGATCTTCCAAAGATTAAGGTTGAAACTAATTAACTATTTGCTTGAGATTCGCTTTATAAACTAAACCCAGTTATTAGCTTGGATCGAAATTGACCAATTACGAGACTAGGTGTTTTCCTGAGAGGTCCGCATGAAAAAGAAGCCATTTCTGCGCTGGGGAAGCGCTGGGGTGAATGTTTAACCTTTGACCTATAAAATCTTGCATAATGTAAATTCTAGCGCGAAAGTTTACACGGCGCGCTCGAGATCGAGATGGCGGCTTTCAAGCTTCCATCTCTTTCTCTTAAAAAGAGAAGACGGCAGTTATCTTTACCAGAGTTTAGGTGGAATTCTATAACCCTAAAGGAAGAACTAGGAAGAGGAACTTTTGGAACAGTTTATTTGGCTAAATGCACCGGCGAAGAGCAATGTGTTGTTATTAAGAAACTTAAAGGAGAGGCCGCAGATTCCAAACGACGTTTTGAAAAGGAAGCCGCTATATTGTATGCCGTGAAAGGTCACCGAAACATCTCCTGTTTCTTAAAGTTTTGCCAGGAGCCCCACGCGATTATGATGGAGTATTCTTGCTTTGACTTCGGTCCACTTGGTGTAGAGAAGAAAGTGTCAACGCTGGAGGACTTCTTCCATTTTGTGGACGCCGAATTTGACTTTTCGGCATTCGCGGATTTATTATTAGTTTGCGCAAAAGATGTAGTAACTGGACTAGCGTTCCTTCACACCAACGGTATTGCCCACCGAGATTTAAAGCCGGGCAATACTCTCGTCTGCAACCAGCACTACGATAAAAATTATCTCAAAACATCATATGCCAAATGCCCCATTGTGTGCAAACTTGCAGACTTTGGACTCAGCAGATCACTAGACATTCAGACTGGCTCGTTTCTGGAAACGAGAACGGAATCTACCCTGCGTGGTACCCCTGTTTACATGGCGCCAGAGATACAGCTCGAGGAATTAAAAATGGCAAGCCAAGAAGATCTTCAAAAGGCTGATATTTGGTCTTTAGGACTTCTCATGTACTCGCTTATCAACCCAAATCTCACTAACCCGTACAGGGGTGAATTTGAACAAGCTGGAACATCGTTCACGCAGAATACCATGAAAGATTTATTGAGACGAAAGCAGTTACCTAGCCATGATATCAAATACGCAGACCTCCGTAAAAGTCAATGGCAGCAGCTTGAAGATGTTTTTAAATCATGTGCACGATTTGATCCAAAGTTAAGGCCAACTGCAGCTGAAGCTCTCCGCCTGCTTGACAAAAGCCAGCCCACTTATGCTTGTCACGCTACTCAGCAAGCAGACCAAGTGACATCCACTAATGGTAAGATTTGTACTTTGTTTTGCATTGAACGAGAAGGCAGCTAAACTATAAATCCTTGAATCCTTGAAAACTAATATTTATTTCATTATTTTAACTTTTTTGGAGGGATCTTTACCCAAGATACACCAATGCCGTAGATTTAGATAAGCCCATGGCCAGTTTGTAGGTTGCTAGTTAGAAAAAACAACATCCAATGGCATTACTTTTGCCGTTAAAAGTGGACCGTTACAATTTCAGAAAAGAATCTTGCATAGCATATTGAAAGAAAAAAACCTGCGCTTACTTAAAAGACCCTGCGCTTACGGTGCGCCATTTGTATCACTTAAAAACCCTGCGCTTACTGTACGCCATTTGTATCACTTTTCCTTTAATCCAGAAATTAATAACGCATTTCATGTCGTTCCCCTCCCCCTCCCTCCCGTAAGCGAAGCTAGTTGTTTAAAGTTGTCTTTTTATTCATTATGGGTACTATTTTACCGTTCTGACGAGACAAAATTCTATCATCATAGACTAAATCTATCATTACAAGAGACAGTAAAGGCAAACTTTTTTCTAGATATACCTGATTGCCGGTGTACAAGTGGGGTTTGACGAAAGGAATTTCTACGGATGAAGCGGCCAACGTTATACTTCAGCCATGTGTAGATATTACACGTATAGCCACGGCTATCCCAAGAAACGTTTCCAAAAATACTGTCTTTATAGTAGACACTTCCAGACTCTTGCACTCCGCAGATGTCCGGTGCGATGACCTGGCTGCGTGGCAATGTACGGGCTCACCAAAGATACATTACTCAGTTGACGAAAATGGAAAATGTTGCAGACGCGACGACCCCGACGATTGCCCAGCAGGTGAAGTATTGTACACAGTACAACGCCAGTATTTCAGTAACGAAAGCCTACCTTCCTTACGCAAGTCCTTTGTAAGTGCTCGACAAGCATCGTCATCGTTACCTCAAGATTTGATCATTGTACAATACATTTTTGGAGATGGGAAGCAAGAAGTAGAGGCCAAAAGCCACGGAAACTGCAAAAGGGAAGGAGCGCCTGCCTTCAAGCGTACGATGCAGAGCACCAGAGAGAGTGTGGTAGAGAAGTTAAAAGAACTACCCCCCGTCAAGTAGCGCATGCCATTGTGGACGAGAAGGGAGGAATTATGAAGGTTGAATCGTCTGGGGATTTCCCCAGGAACAGGGCGCAAGTTTACAACCTTAACAGAGTGGTAAAGCGTCAGAAGGTTGATTCACCAATAGCCACTGGTGATCCTCTATTGCAAATATTGGCGAAAGCAAAAGAAGAACAACAGGGGCAGAAAGAAGACATACTAATCAGAGAAATACCTTTGTTTCCAGAGCCAATCATATTTCTCGCTACGGAACAACAGCTGATAGACATCGAACGCTTTTGCACTAACCCTGAGAAGGTTTGCATTCTGGGAGTGGACTGCACATTTCAGATTGCTGATTACTATTATACATTCACCACCTACCGCAACTTGATGCTTGCTACTGAGAAGGGACACCATCCAGTACGCATAGGCCCAGGAATTCTTCATAAGCAGAAGCTCCTTACTTCATACAAGACACTACCCCTTCTTATGACAAAATATCGCAGAGAAACAACCGATGTTCTTGTCTTTGGCACAGATGGTGAGGAGAACCTGTACAATGCAATGTCAGAAGTATTTGTCAATGCCAAACATCTCCGTTGTGACATTCATTTAAAGGACAATGTTAAGAGAAAGCTAAATGACCTGGGCATTGGAGGAATCGCAGCCTCGGAGATTTTTTCGACATTTTTGGAAAGAGCATGGGTAATGTAGCGGAGGGAGGTCTCGTGGATTGCAAATCAACTGAAGAGTTTGACGCCGCCCTTGAAGATGCCATGAAAAATTGGAGAAGCTTGCACAAGAATGGAGCGAAATTCTGTGGCTACTTTGTAAAGGAAAAGGCAGATGTGATCCGCAATTGCTGTACAGCTGACATTCGTTCAATGTGTGGACTGGGTTTTCCACCGAAAGTGTACACTCAGAACGCAAGTGAATGTATGAACCGCCTTGTTAAGGCCGAGGATGACTCAAAGTATGGAAAGAAGGCAACCGGGCTTCCACCTGCAATAGAACGCATTAGAACTGAAATAAGGCGGCAGCACGAGGAACAATTCTTGGCTGTTATTGATAGAGGAGAGTACAAGTTAACTGATGCGTTTTCTCACCTCGGGGTTGAAGAAAAAGACTTCTTCAGAATGAGTGATCCTCAAAAGAATGCTCTAAAAAAGAAGTTCTTTTCTGCTTCGATGTCCGACGCTCGAAGTGATCTCACATCCCATGAAGAGGAGAATAGAACCACGGAATACAGTTTGTCTATACCTCCTGAGAGAGCCCAAATAATTGAGATTCCCTTTCCTGTATTGCAAGGAATATTCGAGAAAGCGGCGACGATGGTGAAGGATAAGTCGGCGGTGTGGAGGATTCCAGACGAAAGCAATGAAGTCGCACTGCGTTTTATGGTTCTCCAGCAAAACGTCAAGAAATCCCCGGCAAGTTGAAGTCAATGTAAAAACTGGGAAGGCGCAATGCGACAAAGATTGTGTAAATTGGGCTACCTACAGCATGTGTTCACATACTTTGGCAGCAGCTGAGACAGCCGACTCTCTGAAGGAGTTCCTTCATTGGTTTAAAGGGAGGAAGCGCTTGCCAAGACTTTCGGCAATTTCCAACTTAAATATGCCGAAAAACTCCGGCCAAAAAGGTGGTACGCGGCGAAGGAAAGGTGCCAGCAACAAACCTTCAACGGAAGGAAGACCGACTGTTTGCAGTCGGGTTCTGCAGCCGAGCAACAACGCAGTAGCTAATGTGCCAGCAAGCCATGTAGTTCCTGACCATTCTCCAGCCTGGCAGAGTCACCCAATCCATGTCCAGATGCAGCCTAGTATTAATCTTGGTAATGCAGAGAATGACCCATTCGCTTACAACTATCCTTTTGGCCAAACCACCGCTCGCACATTGCCTTCTTTTCCTGGTCAGGGCCACAATGCACCAGAAAACATGCAGATGTACCATCCTCAACGCCCTAAACCACCCACAGGAATCTTTGCATTCGCCTTATTATCATTTCTTGACAGCAGAGTGACCCGATGTTATGGCTGCGCACAGTCTCTGAAGCCGGAAGGCCTGGTTCCACAAGCACCAAATGACCTGGTGGGAACCACAAGACTACATCGCAAATACTTCAAGGATGGCAGGCAGCATGTCTCCCCTGAGGTTTCTTCAGTTTACTGCCACGTCAACTTGTACTGTGTTACTGCTGCATTTCCTGGCTTCCAACCAAGTCTATGCCAAGTGCCGTCCGACCTCGTGCCATTTCTTCTTCCAGAACACAAGGCTACGGCTATCACCAGGCTTGGTGTTTCTTTTTAGTTTTTTTTTTTGTTATTGCTAACTACTTAATAACCACGCGCAAGGGCTTTACAGTAATATTCCAGACTGAAGGATTAAATTTTGGCTTTATGGTCCTAGCCCGCCCTGGGCGAGGTCCGTAAAGCAAAAAATTCAGCCCGAAGTCTGGAATTTTACAGTAAAGCCCGAGCAAACAAGGTTATAAAATTGTTTATTATATGACTTCAGATTGGCAAAGCGCGCGAAATAGAAAGAACTTCCGGTGAGTTCCGTGACACCAGTGCTTTCAAATATGCAAATCAGAAGTCCGATCCCCAGAAACAAAAAATTACTTTGCCAATGCAACGTGTTTATTTGGCGATCACTAGATTTGACAAATACAAATGATCTCAGTGCTTCAAGTGAAAATCTTGTTCTCGTGAACAGCTTGATGATAAAATCAAAACATCTGAAGCGCTCATATGGAAAGCTCGCGTGGAAAACAAGCGAAGTTTGAAGGTTTTGAACCTGACAAAGAACATGCATGCATGTGCTCAACTAAACTTTACACAGTAGTTTATCATCCCTTATCTACTCTCGATTATCATTCTGTGTCGTGTTTCACTCTCAAAAATCGCTGACCCGTTGAAGACTTGGAATTGGCGGTTGTTAATGTTTTTTCCGGCAAAAATCTGTTCAGCTCTTTCGCAGGTAACCCGTTGACTTCTTGTTTGGTCGGGCCTTTATAAAATAAATAAAGAACTTGTCCTCGTGCATTGTTGTGTTACATAAGCACATGAGAATTAAGCGCCTCGTGCTTCTCTATGCACGTTTGTCAAAAGCGTTTGTTGTTTGTTGGTGCTTGAACTAAAAAAAATGATCTTTCTATGAAAATCGCGCAAATTTTGCATTTCCCGTCTTTGTTTGTCCATAGCTGAAGAGTATAACGGGAATCTTTTTTTCTATCACCTGTCGAGTCAGGGGAGCATCACAAACAGCAGTGTTAAAGCGTGTAGCACCCATATTTCTTTGTCGTTTTTGTTGTTGTTGTTGTTGAACTAATGTTTGAGAAATTTACAGTATTTCGTTCAAAAACAAATTGTGGAAAAGAAGTGTAGCACCGGCTCGAGCAATTCAGTTTATTGATTCGAATTCATCCGTTTCTGACCAAGAAGTGTTACAATACGTTGTGATAAGATATGGAGGTATTATTTCTTTGTATGCTTTCCTTACAGTTAATGTTAAGTGAATTAATAGTAAAAGTAAAGAATGAATTGTTTGGAATGTATGTAAAAGTAAAGAGTAAATTATTTGAAATGAATACCATTGATATTGTTTGCTAGAAGGATCTGCAAACAAAATAAAGTTTATTGTTTTATCTTTGTTTAATAATTATTTTTTACAAATCCACCTTTTGAATAACATCCGGTTTTCTTTCAATACTGTTACGTTCTTGCTGCTTATTGTCCCCTGTACGGTTTTCGATTTGATCTGCGCGAAAAAAAAAAATCCGTACCTTTCTCGTCGCGCGCTTTAATTTCAAATTATCTTTTTTTTTCAAATCCACCTTTTACAAATCCATGTTTTACAAATCCACCTTTTACAAATCCACCTTTTACAAATCCATGTTTTACATTACAAATCCACCTTTTACAAATCCACCTTTTACAAATCCATGTTTTACAAATCCACTTTTTACAAATCCACCTTTTACAAATCCACCTTTTACAAATCCACCTTTTACAAATCCATGTTTTACAAATCCACCTTTTACAAATCCACCTTTTACAAATCCATGTTTTACAAATCCACCTTTTACAAATCCACTCCATGTTTTACAAATCCACTCCACTCCACTCCACTCCATGTTTTACAATATGCCAAGTAAAACTGCATATAAGGGTGAACATTTTTAGTTCGTTTACGCGCGTCTTCCGACGGAATTAGCTGAAAATTGGCAGCCACGTTCTAGGATAATTCGTTCGAAAAAGAGTGTCGGGCTTTGTTAAATTTCGCTTCCGTTTCCAAGTTATAGCCTCTTTAGGAGAAAGGAACGTCCGCATTGACAATATCAAACTTTAGGAGGTTGTAAAAAAACCAAACCACATCTGGAAAATCGCAGACACCCTTTTTGAGGGTGATGTGTGAGAAAACATTTCTGATGTAAATCTCGCCAATCCGATAATTCACGCGCGGGAAGCGAACCAATTTAAGCGAAGCAGTGTTTCTGGGGATTTCTTTTAATATCACTTCGTCGTTGTCTTTTCAGACTTTTTTAAAGATATGATTGTATTCTATAACTATTTAGCTTTCAGAAAATGTATAGGTTGATGGGGTTTTCTTTGAAAGCGTCAGCGTAAGGGCGCGATTTCCAAACACTGTAAATCCACCTACCCAACCTCGTTCCCAGGGTCTACTCCGCTTTCAAGATGGCGGCTGAGGGCGGAGAAGACCCTGGCACACACCGTTAGACCCCCCGCGAAATACTCCACGAATCGTGGAGTATTTTGTCACGTGATACATAATAGAATCTCGTCTTCGCTACACTTGATCAGCGGTTCCAGGAATGAAAAATGGCTGAAGATGTCAGAAGATTTAGCTTCATTTTGCGTGTTTTAGCTGTAAAATAGGTTTTTTGCGGACTGTTGAATTTCCAAATACATTTGTTGTGATTTCTACTACCTGGACGCGTGTGGTTTGAGTATTTCGTTATATGTAAGGTAACAGTCATTGCAAATTTTCTTAGATTTAATATTTGCGTATGGCGTGCAAAGCTTTCACTGATAGTTTTGGGAAGATTGAATTTAATATTACTGTATACGTAATAATAATAATAATAATAATAATAATAATAATAATAATGTTTTATTCAGCTCACGTATCTAACTTTATTTCGTAAAATCGATTTTTACCTCGTGCAAATAGTTCCCCTGTATTCTGCAATTTAGCTCAGTTTTAAATAACTTTTCAGGCTTTGTGCTTGCTAGAGGAGCTGTTTGCGTTTGGTTCTGAAAGGAAAAAGTGACTCGTTGACAAAAGCCCTTAATTTGGAAAAGCCATGCATCTTAAAGGCCGATCTGGACAGACCAAACATATTCCCTCATAAAGAAAAAAGGAAAGCTGCATCTTCAGGCACCGGCAGCTATGATTAAATTTTATATCCTATTACAAAAGATCTAAAGACAAAACTTGCTGACTATCCGCTTATTCTTATCTATCTACTCTTAAATTGGTGCGAATATGCTTTTAAATTGTTTCTAGATATACTTGGTGATGCAAGCTACTTTTCCGTAAATGCTGAGAAAATACCGGAAAACTGTCTGTAAATTTGGCCAGTTTCATGCCCCCAAAACTGAGCAAATGAAACAGCAGATGCTAAACTTTTGCAAATCTATAGTAACAGTATGATTCGTATTGTTTTTTCCACGATTACTATTGGCATTGAGGGAAAATATCCCTAGCATTAGACAGGTTATTCACGTTGGTGCAGCAAGAACATTGGAATCACATTACCAAAAAATTGGCCGAGGAGGTAGAGACGAAGAATCAACCAAGGTTTCTTATACTAGAGTGGCCAGGACATTGCTGCCAACAAGCTAGGTATGACGGGTGAAATGAAGAATTTCTGTTTGGACAAAAGTGAATGTTTAAGAAAAAGGCTGATGACATAACTTGGATCATGTGAAACAAAAAGCAGAAATGATGCTCCTTCATGTTGCAGTAACTGCTTCAGAAAATGTCAATGTGCAGCATGTTCTGAATCAACGAGTACAGCATCGACAGAATTAACTAAACAACACCTATCAGTAGAGCTTATTGCAACTCAACCTATTCGGACTGTTTCGGATGAACAATGCAGCAAGATTGGCAGCATACTGAAGCAGTATTGGATTCACCTGGGAACTTGTGACAGATCTGGTAGCATCGATTTAGCCCCTGGGTTCACCCAGTCTCATAAACTCTGTTGTTAAGAATTGTGAATACCGGTATATCAATTCTGTGGATAACGTGTTATTGGCCTTAAACATTTGGGACATTTCACATGCTCACACTATTGGTCAAGTAATTCATAATGTGTTTAGTCAATAATGAAGTTACTAGTATGCTCATTCTGGCTTTACCAGAACAACTAGCTAACCCCAGCCTTTCAGTTTAATATGAGATTCTCACAATTATTTGGAACCAATTTAATATGTAATGATGATATGAATTTTTAGGCCTACACGAGTCAAATACACATTTATAATTGAGATCCTGTTATTAATAAAAGTGAATAATATTCTTCTCCCACATCTTTATACTAAGGTGATAATGAAAGAAAACTGAGGTCTTTTAGAGTAACAAAAGGACAAAAGTGAAAGAAATTACCTGTTAGGAAAATCCCCCACAGTACACTAAAATAATCATAGTGCCACAAAATATGTACTTACACAGGGCTTAAGAAATTAATAATAATGAATCCAAACATCAGACTAAAATATGTTGTAAACCAGTTTATTAAATACAGCTTCTCCACTTCTAATACATTTCGTCTCCATTTATCTATTTGGTAAATGAATTGTTCCTGTATTTGTACCTGATTTATTTTTGTAAGTTTAGAACTTAAGTACAGAAACGGTTAAGTAATATTTTAAACTTCAACATGTTATAGGCTTAAGTGGTGTGACTAGACTGGCCAACATTAAATTTATGATAAATTTGCATCTACAGTAAACCGTGTTATAAGTTGTAACACAAACTAAAAAAAGTAATTAGACACTTAGACAGACCTGCTAATAAGTACATCTAGACTCATTTAATTCTCTTAGACCACGGCCTAACTTGGAATTCGTTTATACACAGTAAAGAAATATAAGACTTAATTAACCGCTCAAATCATGTATCAATTTTGGTACAGATTGCCTAATTTACGACTGAAAAAGTCATCTCTTGTGCAAACCATTAATACATTCACTAACTCGGGATTCAGTAACTATTTCGGGCTTTGGGTAGTAGTAATAACACATACATTAAAAACTATAAATCGTGTAAACGGCCGAATAAAATCGGATCTATCACCTTCATTCCACCTCTTGATAGAGAGCCTTGAGGAATTTCAAGTTAATTTACGGTCCAACATCAACCTCAGCTCTTCCTTTAATTGCCGTGAATAGTTAAAACAACAACACGAGGAATGTTTAATCGGCGACAATTTCGTTTCAATTACAGAGGAAACAACAAATATACTGCACAAGTCAGCCATTTTGCAAAGGGAGACAATTTTGGCCAATCACGAATAATGTAAGAATGGCTATATCTTCAGACCAATCAGCGTGGGTGTTATATCGGTGTGTGCCAGGGTCTTCTCCGCCCTCAGCCGCCATCTTGAAAGCGGAGTAGACCCTGGGAACGAGGTTGCCACCTACCATGATACCTTAATCGTTCATCTAAAACACCAAAAATGAACCGCACATCGTCAGCTAACAGGAGCTCGGAGAATGCGACTGCTTCATCAACGCTGGTTCCTTATAGAGCAGAAGGCATCGCATGGTGCAGCGTGTTTATTTTGATATCCGTCTTCACTGTCGCAGGAAACTTGCTCAACATTGTTCTCTTTGTACTTGACAAGAATCTTCGAAAGAGAAGTTTATTTCTCGTCATCAAAATGGCGTTTGCTGACCTGTTCATAGGAGCGTTGTCTCTACCTGACTTCGTATTCATTATCGGGAGTGATTATCAGCCATGGCCAGAAGCTAGTGCTGCGTTTCTTACTGGGCACAGGATCATCGACACCGTTTTCTCGCAGGTGGCATTAATTTCTGCGGCCTCCATCTCCGTTGAGAGATTTTACGCCATATATTGGCCGTTCAAGCACCGAACACTAGCAGTGCAAACATATCGCACTGTTCTTGGCGTGGTGTGGATACTAGCTGTCGTTATCTCCGCAGTGTTCAACGCATTATTAAATTTAATTTCATTCAAACATTCTGTGTATGTTTGGACACCATATACCTTAATTCTTATACTTGTTATATGTGGTTGTCATTTCGGGATCTGGAGAAAGTTTCGTCATGGAAGGGTCGATTCGCAGCAGGAAAGCAGACCTTTGCAAAACAAACGCTTAACAAAGACTTTGAGGCTTGTATCTACTCTTGTTTTGCAGTCGTGGATACCTTTAATTATTTTATACTGTTTAGACACATCAAGTATCTCGATACCTGGGAAATATTTTAATATTGCCGACATTCAAAACTATTCAAACTCTTTTTTAAATCCAATTGTGTATGCATTTAGAGTTCCAGAGTTTAAACAAGCGTTTCTCTCGCGCTGTTTTGGAAGGCAAGCAGCACTCAACATCGAAAACAGCAAAAGAAAAAATAGGATGCCTCTCACTTCGACGTCGCAGACACAGCTAAGAACATTACGAACAGATCCTAGTCACCTGCAATTGTCGTTTGAACACGAAGCGATGGACACTAAACTGTAAACTGAACATTCACGTTGCAGCTTATTGTAGAAATAGAACATTGTACATAAATCTGAATCCAATACTCAGTGCTGCTGATATTTGAACTTTAAACCAGCATCGAATATCTTAATTTCTGCGATACCTCATTTCCTTAAGATGGCGCTATTGTTGGCGCAGTCCCACTTCCTCAATGGTTTTGCCTTTATGCCCCTCCTGTCTCTGAACACTTCTTAATTCCCTCATGGCATTATACAGTTATGATGCTTTTTCTGTAAATGACAGAGATGGTTCCTAATTTAGATTAACTGGGCATGTTGCTAGGTGTTGCAAGTCTAAGCCTAAAATAATAGACAGGCATATTTTTCACAGAAAAAAAGGAATGCACAAGTTCATGGTGATTGTGTTGCAAACAAATTCTTTCACAGATCTCAGATCCACAGATCCTATTGTTTTTAAGGACATTCAAGTGAAACAAATAGCGGATAAATTTAGATTTGCTTTGTTCATAACAACACGACTGTAAATTACTGCACACAGACTGGCATTATAGAGTTTTGTAAATGTAGTATTTACCTTCGATGTGCTGACTCAATTTCTGATTTTCAATTATCAGTTCTTCCTCTTTCTTTTTCAGCTCGTTGATGACTTCTGTTGGTCCTTGAACAACTTCCTCTGGATGAACCCCAACGCTGCACCAATAACCCGACCTGATAGCATAACTGGTGACGTTTCGAATTTTCTTTACGATGTAACCAATTCTGCTATTCACGGCTATACCAACGCGGACCGACGAAGATGACGACAACTTGTACCCAATTTTAAGCAAATTCCTTTCGAGGGCATCAAAGACTTTGTTGGGGTCTCCACTAAGTTTTTGCCACTGCCAACGCGCCTCTCAATTTATTTCTAAATTAAATAAAACATTGAATTGCATTCGCCCCTCGACGGTGTAGAAATACGAAGGAATGCAGGATTGATCGGGGATTCTATGAGCTCTGAAGAAGAAGTAGAGAAGCATCTCTGTCATCAGTCAAAAGTGATCCGATTAAAGTTGTGAAGTATTATAGTTTGCCGCATCAGTAGATGCTTATTACAATGACAATGGATTGACGCGAACAAAGCATTGTGAAGAGGTAGTATTTTATCGAAAACTCTTCGGGATCAGGTTTATTAGAATTAAAATACTTTCGGAGCAACTACATGTACATGTAGAGAATACAAGGCCACGTTTGGAGTAATATTAACTAAATTGGCTCGGCGTCTCGTCAGGCGAGGTAATTTAGATTTAAACAACCTGTAAGGTATATTTCAACGAAACCTACGCTAAAGACTAAACGGCCGCGATCGTGGAAGTAAAGTTCCTTAAAAAATTATGTCACACCTTGCTGGGTTGGCCGCATTACAACAGTTCTATTATCTGACGAGTGCAGTATTGTTTGTGGGGGCAGAGCTATGAAAGCTCGCGGGAAGTTTAAAATCAAGGTGGCAAGTTTCTAAAGAAACTGTGGTGCTGCGTCGGTGGGAGTATTACAAGATAATTTGGTTTTACGCTCGAAACGTCAGCTTCCGAATCTCTTTACGGTGGCCAATTCACATTATCAACCCAGTTGATAAAACCAAAGTAAGTTTAAAATCAGACGACTAAATCCCTGTGGCATATTTGAAGGGACGAATTTGCATTTCATGTCAGTGCTGCGGGAGTTGGTTGCACGAAAGATGGAAAAAATAATACTTGCATTGGCCGAAATTCCGCAAAAACTCTATCAGCAGGGCAATCTTAATGCGTCAAACAAAAAAAGCCGTATGAATTTCCTCACCCATTTCTTCGGCAAAATTTTACTTCTGAAAGAGTCAAGGCCATAAAAAGGGAGCGTCGAAATAGCTACTTTTGAAGCCCCCAAAAAAAAACACTTCCCAGTGAACCACATGCGTAATAACAGTCACATTTTCTTTATTAACTTCGCAACTACCAAAGCCATATGAATACTAAATTGTAAACTGAATATTTATCCCGCAAAGGAAGAATTTTCGAGCAGTTCTACAGAGTTTCGGTCGATTTCTTTTATTGTTTTCTGTACATTTCCCTAATTGGCTTTCGAATTTAGCGCCGCAAAGCGTGGAAAAGTCCCGGATATGTCGTGGCATTGTGTGCGATGTAGTACTTTAAACACGGAGCGATCCTATAAAAGGCAAGGACACGCCACCTTGAAGCACTTTGTTGGCTTTCCTGTACAATGGTGGAAAGCCAGAACAACGGTCGCATAACATAGAAGTCGTGGAGAAATAGCGTTTTTTTCGTCAAACCAACGGAGTCATTTACGTAGAATAATATAAGTTAATAATAAAAATACAGTGAAAATAAAACTTACAGTAACCCTTTAGATGATGGCTTTGGAAGACCAAAAACGATGAATTATCTTCGTCGCTGCACGCGGAACATTAAAATTTCGCCGCTAACTAAAATAACAAAGCTGATGTCTGCGAGCTATATGTTTTCATTTATCTCAGCATGCTGACAACGAAATGAAATCTCGTAAGAGGTGATTTTGGTTAGCCTGTGAACACAGTCGGACAGTGGGAACGTTAAAATTATTCAGGTTTATGAGCGTTATGATGGTGCAAACAAAATACAAATTGAACAACACTGAGCTATTCCTCAAACTGTTCCATATTCAGAGCAAAGAAATTGGAAACAATAAGTGCTACGAAGAAACAACAGAACTTGAAAAATGGCAAAGTGAGATTTCGCCTGAACATTGACGTTAGAAAGGAAATGGAAGACTCAAGGCTGAATGCCATAAAACTACTGATTACGTTCGTAAAAGGTTGACTGAATTTTAGCTGCAAGAGTACAACAGCAGCTAATGTTGACGTTACGGAATCTCTTTTAGATAACTGGCTGAAGAATAACCACATATCCGTAGCTAAAATATATTACCTTCGCAGTCTGTTTGTATTTTTACGAATTTTAGTTTTCAAATTTTATTTCTCAACTGCAGAAATCCGGCAGAAAAACAGAATCCTGTTGCAACTCACTAAAATTAGACTTGAGTGAATAAGCCAATCAAATGGGAGCATCGGCCGTCCGTTGGGATTGGTGATTGACAGGCTGAACACCTCAGCCTCGTTATATAGGATCGCTCCGTGTTTAATAGTACATGAAAGATGGTCCTGTGACTGTTGAGTTGTGATGACAATAAAATCAGAGATCTACGGGCTGAAACTACAAACCTCATAATGCCCAGTTCGGTTTTAGTTCTACAGCATGTCGTGTACCACGAGGCACCACAGTTCACGTGACTTGCTGATCACATGACTGTAGTCACGCACGTTACGTCACAGTCACGACACATCCATAGTCATAGTCATAGTCATAGTCATAGCAATTTTTCTTGGACAACTCTGTCCAAGGGGAAAAGGCGCAATGAGGTTATCCCCATGTAAAGCACCAACCTTTGAGACAAGGCCAGACCACAACACCGGGAATTACGTGCCCTACTCTTTTCGATAAGTGTGTGGGTTCTTTAACGTCCCCTGCTAACCATGTAACATTAGGGACCTTAAGCAAACCACGACGGCAACGAGAACGCCGCAAAACAAAAGTTTTTATGAGCAAAACAATAGCTGTGCACGTGCGTTATAATCCTTTGTACATTTCTTAGCCGTCCTCTGCAAAACAACAACGTGAAATGACCAACTTTGAGTATTTTGGAGAACGTGAACGACAGCGGCTTATTTTTCGTATTTTCGTTTGGAATTGAACGCGGGCATTACATATTAAGCTTGGGCAAGTTCTGAGACCGATAGACGCACTGAAAAGATCTAGCCATCTGCGAAATTCGACGGTAAAATATAAGTTAATTTTTTTCTGGGCGTCGTCCTTGGCGCCGCCGTCGTCGTTGCTTAAGGTCCCGGCTATTGAAGATGCAGGAGACGGGGCCTACGGTTTATAGTCCTTATCCGAGAAGACCTGAACATCTAACCATTTGCAGATGAATTTACAAAGGCAGCACATTCTCCTCAGTTATTTTAAGACCGAGTTATTATTATGAATTTACAAAGGAAGCACATTCTCCTCAGTTATATTAAGACCGAGTTAACCGCCTCCTGGTTAGCTCAGTTGGTAGAGCGCCAGTCTGCTGTGCGGAAGGTCGAGGGTTCGAACCCCAGACCGGACCAACACTCAGGGTCTTAAAAATAACTGAGTAGAATGTGCTGCCTTTGTAAATTCATCTGCAAATGGTTAGATGTTCAGGTCTTCTCGGATAAGGACTATAAACCGTAGCCCCGTCTCCTGCATCTTCAATGTTACATGGTTAGCAGGGGACGTTAAAGAACCCACACACTTATCGAAAAGAGTAGGGCACGTAGTTCCCGGTGTTGTGGTCTGGCCTTGTCCCATGGGTTGGTGCTTTACATAGGGATAACCTCATGCACCTTTCCCCCTTGGACAGAGTTGTCCAAGAAAAATCACTATGACTATGAGTGTTGGTCCGGTCTTTCGCTTACAATAATAACTTAGGCCCTTTCCCTTACAATAATAACAACAACAAAAATAGAATAGAGGCAAGTTCAAGTCACTGATCAAGTGTTCAACACAAGCCATAATCTTCGAGCAAGGCAGGGGTACGTCTGGTTCGCCTGGAACGTTTTGGTAGGAGAGCTGGGACTGCTTCTGTACTGTCTACGACAGAGTATGCTGGGTACAATGTGTCATTGTCCTGAATAACAGGGGTAGATGTGGTTTGGTCCGCAGGCTCTGGCACAACAGTTGATCTGCGTTCATTCTCGGTCTGGTGTGGTGGCCTGCTTTCATTCTCAGGCTGGTGGGATGCTTCGTTGTTGCTACTTGGGGCGCAGCTGGCGACGGTCTCTGTCTGCAGAAGCGCCGCCCATCACCTGAACTTCATATGAGCGTCGGCCAAGAAACGTGTGCAGCGATCTAAGCTCCATTTCAGCTCACCAGCTCGTCTCATTCGGATTGCCTCATCCACCTTCAGGGGAATAAGGTCCTTTGCACCTCTGTTTTATTGCTTGCACTGCAATCTTTTACTAGCTGTTAGGTTTCTCGCTATAGTCTTCAGGTCACTGTTTGGCTACATTAATTTTTCAGCAGTTGGCAGCAAAGAGCACTTGAGCCTATCTAACGGCCTTTGAACTGGCGAGGTGCTGAGTCCCTCACTTGGGGTGTTGCGCCAAGCGAGGATCATCAATAATTATTATTAAATGTAGATGTTAAAATAATGTGGAAAGTTATCGCCACTAAAATTAAGAATGTTTTACCCACTATTGTTCATCACAATCAAACCGGATTCATCAATGATCGCTACATTGGCGAGACAGTTAGATCTATTTTTGATTTGATGGATTTTACACTGTCAAAAAACATTCCCGGGCTACTGATCTTTATAGACTTTCACAAGGCCTTTGACAGCCTTGAATGGAACTTTCTTTTCGCCTGCCTAAGAGCTTTCAATTTTGGCCCAGATTTTATCCACTGGACAGAAATTTTCTATAAGAATATTCAAAGTTGTGTTATAAATAATGGCTTTGGGTCGGACTTCTTTGCCTTGGAACGTGGGGTCAGGCAGGGGGATCCATTATCTCCCTACCTCTTTGTACTAGCTGTGGAAGTTCTGGCGATCGCTGTACGCCAGAATGCATCTCAATTGATGGTCAAGAAACCAAACTGCTACAGTATGCAGACGATACAACAGCAACCCTGGCTGACTTTAGCTCAGCCCGATCTTTTTTCGATTTATATATTAGATACTTTCAAACTGCTTTCAGGTTTAGCAATAAACTACAGTAAAACAGAAGGAATGTGGATCGGATCTTGTAGAAATAACAACTCTAAACCTTTCGGTATTAAATGGCCTCGGGAACCTATCAAGGCCTTAGGTGTATATTATTCATATGATCCAGCCCTTCTTCGAGAGAAAAACTTCATTGAGAATTTGGATAAGATTAAAAAACTCCTGAACCTATGGTCCTGTAGAGGTTTATCACTTTATGGCAAAGTGACTGTCATCAAATCCCTAGTTATACCGAAATTTGTTTACATATGCTCCCTCTTGCCTGTTGCGGATGAATTTGTGAAGGAGTTAAATCGACTAATTTACAAATTCTTGTGGAATGGACCAGATAAGACAACTCGTCTTTCGACAATTAACGATTACGCCAAAGGCGGTTTAAGAATGATTGACCTAGATTGTATGATTAAATCTTTGCGTTTGGTCTGGCTACATAGGATATATAATGTCACGAAAGGCCCATGGAAATGGTACCTCTCTCACCTTTTAACAAAGTGCGGAGGCCTGTTCTTGTTTAACTGTAATTACGATGTTAAGGACATCTCGGTTCCTTCTCTATTTTACTCTCAACTTTTTAAAATGGTGGTCAGATTTTCGTGAAGACTTTGCTTCTGCAAAGGACTGGCATAATATAATATGGAATAATCGGGATATTCGTATAGACGGCAGTCCAGTTTTCTATAAAAATTTCTTCCTTTCAGGTGTAGTGTACCTGAGGGATCTCCTTTTAAATTGCAATAATATCGATTCCTTTGAGATTGCTGCAAGGAACATCATAGAAAAATCTAATTTTCTTATCTGGACGGGCCTTCGGGACTCCATTTCTTTTCACCTGAAGGACAATAACACAAGTACATCTCCGTCTTCTACTATTCCATCTTTCTCCACAGGAAATGGTGACGAGGTATTTTGTGTGAACAAAAAAAGTCAAGGGACTATTATTTACTACTTATTAGCAAAAAAGCCAAACTACCTAATGCAATCACCATTCTTCATAGGGATTTCAACCTATCAGAAAAGCAACTGCAACAAGCCTTTTCACTCCCACATATAGTTGCTCTTGAACCTTACGTCAGAGCTTTTCAGTATAAAGTACTTAATAGAATCCTTTATACAAATGAGAAGCTCTACAAAATTGGTTTTATTTCACACAAAGATTGTACCTTTTGTAAAAGCGCATCAGAAACTTTAACCCATTTGTTGTACCACTGTCCCTTCTCGATAGCATTTTGGAAGGATTTTGAATGGTACTGGTCAGTAGTAAAAGATGAGCAAATTCATCTAGCATTAGAGGATATCATAGTGGGCGTCATAACAAGACCATGCCCCTTAGTAAACTACTTTTTACTGATTGCAAAGATTTACTTGTGGGACTGTAGAAGAAACCAAACTTTGCCAAATATCGTTGGATTTAAGGCTAAACTTGAACTCAAGTATGAAACAGAAGCATACATTGCACGAAAAGGCAATAATATAAAATTTCTACAATCGAAATGGGCAAATTGCTTTCTTTAACTCTACTATTACTCTTACATGTACCATTAATTTAAGTATGCAGGATAAATATTTTGTCGTTCAGCCATTTTAAGGTTTACGTTTTGCACTGAAATATTCTTCGCTAAATTGGAAGTACTAAGTTATGTACGCTGTTTGTATGAGAACAATTATGTAAATGTGGACGCAGCTGTTGATGTACTTAGTTAATGACGTTGTAGACTTGTATTTACCATAAGTTACTGTAAGAAATGTTAATAGCTGTATCGTAAGTAATGTTTACTTAGTGTACTGTAAGTAATGTAAATATCCGTGTCATTTGTAATTCAAGAAGTTGTACTGTACGTAACGTAAGTAACTGTATCGTTTCTTGTAAGTGATGTGATATCGAATAAATAAAGTATTAAAAAAAAAGGATCATCAATAATGGATCTCGTTTGTTTTTCCTTCGCTTTCAACAGCAGTCCTTTTCAGGTTTTCACAGCATTTCCACTTTTCCATTCGCTTGTGTATATCTTGGGCTTGAAGTTCGGTGCTCAAACTGCCAATCTGTGGAGAATTTCGTGCATTCCTGATTGTCAAATTCGGGACCGTTATTGGTGACCAGCACTTCCGGAATGCACCTTGACTTAAGTAATAACAGCTTAAAAAACAAATTGAACCAGTAATCCTCCATAATCATAGCCTGAGTGGAAATTATTCCAAACTGAAAATTTGTGCAACCCTTAAAATAAGAAGGCAATCGAAGGTGGGATTTTATCTCAAGTCCTCGAGCAAGCTGGAAATGAAGTCATAAGAAACTCCAATCTGTCTGAAAGACTTTGTGAAGAAATGACATTTATTACTTGAACGATAAATGCGGTCAATCCGAAGTTCGTCGCTGTAAACACCTGTAGTGAACTGGAGGTCGAGTCAACATCCAGGTCATCGCAGGTCAAAAAGAGCAGCAAATTTGCTACCAAGAAACGCGAAGGAAGTTCACGTGTATTGAACGTGTAACTAGATTCAGTGTCAAAACGTTTCTGCCAAAAACCACCCTTGGCATCAACGACCGTGTAAACTTCTTTAATTGTGCAAGTCGGGTCGTGACTTCCTCCACTGTGGGCATTTGGTAATGCTCTCGACGGATGGCTGTGTTCAAATCGCGGGGGTCATGGGGTATGTGCAGTTTGTTGGACTTGACAACGACCACCATACAGGAGACCCACTCGGTTGATTCAGTTACCGGGTTGATGACGTCACTGGCAACCATCTCATCCAGCTTTTTTATGTGGTTTCGCAAAGCTACTGGTACACGGCGGGGTGGATGCACCACGGGTAGCACTGCGCGATCGGTGACTATATGATACTCGCCTGGGAGGTCCCCCAAGCCTTAAAGAACATCCTTGTATTCATCTACAAGGTCGTGAATACCTGTCCTTACACCTACACCAGGAGTCGCCTCGAGACCGTTAGAATATGATGCACTATCACAGGCATTAATTGTGACAAACTCCAGTTCAATTCAGTTTCTGTATGATAACAGTGGTGTAAGGTCGTCTTCTATAATGTTGAAAAGTAACACATCTCTTTTCCCATGGCGCCACATGGGGAGTTCTATTGACCCCATTATCTTGTACCGTTCATTTGTATAAGGTTTTATAACTTTGCGTGAGCGGCGATCGACTTGTTTCAAATCCACGTCCCCAGTGGCTCGTCGGTGATCTCTCAGCTCAGTGAAAGGAGGTTGCATTCTGCACCAGGTTGCATTCTGCATTCTGCACCTGTGTCTAGTTAGAATGTCACCTGACTCTGACTGCTTGCCTTGTTAACTTCCATGGTAATCATTTCGCGCGAGCCACATCCAACTTGACTTATGCGAAAAACGTCTTTCACCTGACTTTGACTGTTTGGCTTGCCAACTTCCATGGTTATCATTGTACGCGAGCCACTTCCAACTTGACTTACTACAAACCTCTTTATCTTTAGTTACTTCATCTACAGTGTTTACATGTAAGGTCGTTGATCGGGAATTTGACTGGAAGTGGTTCTTTTGTCCACAATTGCGGCAGGTTTGCCCATAGGTAGGGCATTGGCGATTTGCATGGTGATACCCACAGAATCGAAATTCTGGCCGCTTTCTTAAGTTCAGTCCTTGATCGTTCTTGTGATTTGTTCTAACGGCGCCAACTGTCTCCTCTGTTCCGCTAGCAATCATCTTTAATTGCTGACTGGTCTGCTCTGGGCTTTGCATATATCGATTGCTTTAGACAAGGTCAGGTCGTTTACTCGTAAAAGGCGTTCTCGTACTTTCTCACCTCGGACCAAACGGTCGCGTATAAAAAGCTCGTCCGCTGTGCTATCTTCCACTTTTCCAGTTACTAACAAGACTGTCATCCACTCCCAGCGGTTTTGGCGGCGGCAAATTCGCCGGAGGCAGTATCAAAGGAGTAACGGGGACGGGTGGCGATTTTTCAGCATCAGTCATTGCGGAAAAGACAAGATGGCGGCCACAAGAAATATATTTTAGACTCTTTGGTCGACTGTTTACTTACCAGCTTATCGTTGGACGCTTCAAAATTCTCAAATCGTCCTGTAGCGAGGCTATAAGACCACTTGTGACACCATGTTGAGTTGTGATGACAATAAAATCAGAGAACTACAGGCTGAAACTACAACAAAACTTCCAATTCCACGAGGCACCACAGCGTTCAAGGGACTTGCTGATCACACGATTATAGTCACGCACGTCACGCCACAGTCACGCCTCGCAAAACATACAATACAATACAATAATTTATTTAACCACGTTAACGTCTAAGAGCACGAAGTGCCCGTTCAAAATACGAACGTGCATTAAATTATCTAAAATCCATATACACATGAAGTATTAACAATTGTAACAAAATACGTATATACAAATACAAAATGTAAAAATTACAACTGAATCAATTTTAACTTAGCCTTAAAAATATCAACATTATCGGCCAACTTGACATCTTCTGGAAGTTTATTCCAAAGTTGAGCACACTTGTATGTAAATGAGTTCCTCATAAAGTTGAGATTAAATTTAGGAATACAAAGATTAACACCATTTCCTCTTAAATTATAAGACGTTTCTCTAATACTAAAAAATTCTCTAATGTATTTCGGCCCTAAGTTCCTAATGCATTTGAATAATAGGATCAGAGACTGCTGCTTCCTCCTACATTCTAACGTGTCCAACTCACATATATTTAAGAGTTCTTGGTAGGACAATGATTTCCCATGCCCCGTCAATGTCCTTAATGTATAGTGATTGGCGCTTTCAATTTTGTGAGCCAGGACTTTCCCCACCCCTAAAAGGAGGGGACTACAGTATTCTAAATGGGGTAAGATGAAGGACTTATATAATGCTAGCATAACGTCCATAGGTACGAAGCGCCTAATCCTCCTAAGTGCACCAGCCTTCGCATACGCCTTTTTTAGCTGACTAGAAATATGCTCTTTAAAATTTAACATGCTGTCAAGTTTCACGCCCAATATACTGATAGTGGGAAATTTGGTAACACCAGAACCATTTAAAAATAAATCAAAATCATACTTGCAAGGACCGATCGGAAGGGCTTGTGTCTTGGCATTATTTATCAATAAATAGTTGGAATCGAACCATTCGGACAGGCGGCTAAGACCCCCATTCACAACAAATTGCAAAGTAATTGGCGAGACATCCGATGCATACAAAGTCGTGTCATCAGCATATAATCTCAAAGACACGTCCGGGACCGCGTAATTCAAGTCATTGATAAATATATTAAACAACAAAGGCCCGAGGAGGGACCCCTGTGGAAGCCCCGCTCTCAGCTCAGAATAACTTGAGCACACACCATGCAAACAAACCCTCTGTTTACGTCGACCCAGTAGATAAGTAGACATCAGACTCAAGGCAGGTTGAGAGAAACCATAAGCTTTCAACTTTGCCAACAGAAGGTTGTAGTTAACAGAGTCAAAAGCCTTTGACAAATCAACGGCCACGGCCAAAGCTGACTCTCTCCTGTCAAGGCTCCTTCTCCAATCCTCAGTCATTTTCAGAAGAGACGTCAACATGAATGGGACTTAAGAAAACCGGATAGGTTAAGATAGCAGGGACATCTGACGTTACAATCAGACTCGTGTACACTGAGGGGACTTTTTTTGAAAATACGTTTCGTTTCACAATTCAAGAGTGTATAATTTACAACATCAACACAGTTTTTAAAGTTTGGTATCCAAAACCTCCTGTTCATAGCTAGCTGTGGACAAATCGTCTCTGTTCTTGATGTTCTTAGCCGGCGTCTGAGCAAGAGTCTTCTTATTTGTACGTAATCTTCTGTCAATGTTAGGCACCGCTGGCCTTCTTGAACAGCACAACACCAGGGCTTTTCTAAACTCAGGTATTCTTAATGCGTATACAACTGGATTCGCAAACGAATTGGAGTAATTTATAACGTTCACCAGATAATAAAATTTCCGCGGTATCTGGACATCAAAGACATCGATGAACCAGTTCATAATAATTAAAGGGAGCCACGACAGCAAAGTAAGAATAGATACAAACATCAAGGTCTTCGTTAAGCGTTTGTTTTGCGAGTCTCTGTTTTGCTGTTGTGGCGCGATATTTCCGCGTCGAAACTTTCTCCAAATGCCGATGTTACTACCACATATGACGAATATTAGAATCAAGACGAAGGGCGTCGAGACATACACCCAGTGTTTGTATGAAATCAAGAACATCGATGTACTCCAGAGGGTGGCGACAAGAAGAGACAGAACCCAAATAGTAAAAATTATTATACGGTATGCTCGCATCGGTAGTTTTCGGTGCTTAAACGGCCAGTAAATGGCGTAAAATCTCTCGCCCGATATGAAAGCTACAGAAATTAACGACGCCTGCGTGAAAAAGGAATCAACGATTGCGTAGAAAATTAACAAAGACATCGACCAACCACCATTCCAAAGCTGATAACTCTTCCCAACGCCGTAAATGTAGATAGGTAGAGAAAAAATTCCTAGCATCAGGTCTGCAAACGCCATATTGATGACCAGAAACAAACTTCTCTTACGGAGTCTAATGTTTGCCGCAAACAAAATTATGGTGGACATGTTTCCAACAGCAATAAAGACACATGCTGAAATAAACGCGGTGCACAATGCTATGCCTTCTGCCTTGGAAGGAACAATTCTTGATGAACCAGTCGCGTTCTCGGAGCAACTGTTAGCTGCTGCTGTGCTGTTCATTTTGATTAGTTTTTACTGAACGTTCAAAACGTCGATTAAACTTTGTAGCTAATAACGATTCACCGTTACTGGATGAGGAAGAGAAGAGTTCAGTAATCATCGGCACAGTATAAGACTAAGGAACAAGTGGCACATTATGATGAAATTTGTCGGTTTTAACTGATTTACAATTTACAATTGAAGACCAATTATCAGGAGCTAATCTCTCGCATGACATGTCGTGGCTGACATCTGCAACACATGACATGTGCAACTTTAGTAATGCAGTAGAATTAATGATTTCCCCGGATTAACTAGTAAGTTGATAGTTAAAAAGAACACCGCATCGATCGATTTAATGTAACTGTACTAATTACAAGATAATTTGAAATTGGAGCAAAAGTCTCGGTTTTGTTTCCGAAAGTGACTCTTACAACCCCGGGTGTAGTAGTTATAAAAGGGACATGAATGATCCTTTATAAAATGTTCATAGCAGCTGCCTACATGAAATTTTGCAAATGTTTCGGAAGTCGGTAGTACTGATCAGTAAGGAAAGTATTATCTACATAGCGTTTCTTTTGTGTATGTCCATGTGTAATAATAATAATAATAATAATAATAATAATAATAATAATAATAAATTTATCTTATTAGACGTTTTGGTGTGTAGCATCGCTGTATATATTTACGAGTTGTGCAGTATTTTGAGGAGCCCGTAGGGCGAGTCAAAATACAAATAACGAGTAAAAATATACAGCGATACTACACACCAAAACGTCTAATAAGAGATTTATTATCCAACGATTTCTTTTCCCAAACTTCTGACTTGCCAAGGTTTTGAACTTCACGCGGCCGGGAGGAATGAGGCGAGTACAAATATCTGTTATTTGTACTCGTTTCGCGCGATATTTGTACTCTAGGAAGCAGAGTTGGATAATAATAATAATAATAATAATAATAATAATAATCATCTTAATCATAAAAGTTACAATTTTCTCGTTTGTTATTGGTTTAAAAAACTCCTATTTTCCATTAATCCACTTGCCAAATTGTTCTCGGACAGTTTGTGATCGGACAGTTCAATGAGCCAATCACTCAATCGTTTATGGTTAGATCGCTTTTCGAAAATTAATATCACACTTCTGACCTTCTTCATTTGACACGAGGCAATTTATTAATTAAAACTGTTCACGTTTCGCAAACATGGAGGGTGCAAATTTGACATTTTACCACGTCTATTCTTTACTCCTTCTAGATTCATGTCTTTCATTTGTTATTATCAGCGATAACAACACACATTAGAAAAGTAATATTTATGGCAATGCCTCTTGAAGTTTCTCAGCTACGATTGACTGGAGGAACTACAATTTAATCTCTCGCCTGTGTAATTTATTCTACTCTTGAAATTATATTATGCAGCCTTTTGAAATTTGTCTATTTTCTTCGCAGTCGTTAATTCATTTTTTACATCTGCCTCATTAATATCTGCGGCTTTCATTTCTGCCGAGAGACTTGACGCCAGGTGTTGGCCACTGAAAGTTTCACTGAACAAGAAAGTGTCGCCTCCCAACAGCTAAGAAGAGTCTGGCAAAACACACGCTTAACAAAGACCTTGCTGTCTGTATCTCTTCTTGCTTTGTTATCGTTTCTCCCTGTAATTGTCATGCACTATATATTTGTCTATCAAGCCCACATACCTTGGAAATTCTATCGCCTCGTGCTTGTTTAGTTTATTCCAACTCTTTAGTCAATCCTGTTGTGTATGCATTAAGAATTCATGTAAAAACTACAATTTAATGTAATCCTAAAAAGTTTCAAGGCAATAAGGATTTCGTGGTATGCTCAGTTCAGTGGTTATTTATCCAGTACGAACATAATTTTGCGGTTCCTCAAAGCAAACATTTAAGTGATATAATTTAGAATTTAGGAACACTTGTGGATATAATCAGCGATCGATACGTAGGATATATACTGAAGACATAATTGAAACCACTAATATAAAAAAGATAAATACATCCATTGTATTCTTAAATTTTGTGTATTTTCGAACATATTCACCTTTCACATTTTATATTTATTTGTTTTGTCGAATATTTTTAAGCCATCGTTCCTACACCATACTTTCGGTATTCATTATAGATGGGTACTGGTATCACACCACTGAGCTGACAACGACCAGAGAATTTCATCTCTACGTTCGTCATTTTGATGCCCGTCTTAACCTATAGAAAGGATATTTTTCCATCGAGACAAAGCAATTTAGGGCTCATCCGTCGAAGATCTGGTCTAGTTAATGTTTTTAGAAAAGGTAATTTCTTTCTCGTTCTGAAAATGTGTATAGCTAGTAGAGCGTTGCAAGAATCATCTGTCCTACAAACACGCTAAGACATTAATTCCAATTCCAAATTGGAATATTACTTATAGTTACTTTTCGTCCATTGATCAATAGATGCGACTTCTTCTATTCTAATTATCGACTTCTCGTTAACCGTTTCGAAAAAAATATCGTCCGACTCAGTACTGTCTCATTTTTTGAAGGAAACAATTGGCATAACGTTTGACTCAAGTTCGGTACATGAATTTGGCCTTGCTGCGAAAGTAAACAGTTCCTTAGAGAGGCGAGAAATAGTTTTCACTCCTCTAAAAATTAACGATTCTCCCGTGATGACTCCTGATTGTAAAATAATGTTGCGGTACTCATTATAAAACGTTCACTTCATGCGCTAGGTCTTAATTACGATGCAAATATTGTGAGTAGGTCTGAAGGGTGAGATGGGCATTCCATATAACTTCCAGGCGTCACTTTCATGTCCGATCAAAAAAGGAAATCATTACACCTTTCACAACTAATGAATTAATTTCCTACAAGATCTTAATACGTCTTAGCAAAACTCTTTCGAAGCTGTCGCACTATACTTGGTAAACCAGCTTGCAGTTGAAAAGCTGGGTGACTTTATTAACAAACAGTTTTCTTTCGTGTTTTTATTGCTAATACAATAATGCTTCATTTTTTGTGCGTAAACTTATATTACCATTTTTAGTCCAAGTAACTGTTGCAGCTAGTTCCTTTTCATGGTTTGAAAAAACTAATCGTTTATGGTTTGATCGCTTTTCGAAAATTAATATCACATTTTTGACCTTCTTCATTTGACACGAGGCAATTTATTAATTAAAACTGTTCACGTTTCGCAAACATGGAGGGTGCAAATTTGACATTTTACCACGTCTATTCTTTATTCGTTCAAGATGCATGTCTTTCATTTGTTATTATCAGCGATAACAACACACATTAGAAAAGTAATATTTATGGCAATGCCTCTTGAAGTTTCTCAGCTACGATTGACTGGAGGAACTACAATTTAATCTCTCGCCTGTGTAATTTATTCTACTCTTGAAATTATATTATGCAGCCTTTTGAAATTTGTCTATTTTCTTCGCAGTCGTTAATTCATTTTTTACATCTGCCTCATTAATATCTGCGGCTTTCATTTCTGCCGAGAGACTTGACGCCAGGTGTTAGCCACTGAATGTTTCAACAAGAAAGTGTCGCCTCCCAACAGCTAAGAAGAGTCTCCCAAAACATACGCTTAACAAAGACCTTGCTGTCTGTATCTCTTCTTGCTTTGTTGTCGTTTCTCCCTGTAATTGTCATGCACTATATATTTGTCTATCAAGCCTACATACCTTGGAAATTCTATCACCTTGCACTTATTTAGCTTATTAGTCCAACTCTTTTTGTCAATCCTGTTGTGTATGCATTAAGAATTCATATATAAACTACTATTTAACGTGATCCTAAAACGTTTCAAGGCAATAAGGATTTGGTGGTATGCTCAGTTCAGTGGTTATTTATCCAGTACGAACATAATTTTGCGGTTACTCAAAAAAAAACATTTAAGTGATAGAATTTAGAATTTAGGAACACTTGTGGATATAATAATCAGCGATCAGTACTTAGGATGTATATTGAAAACATAATTGAAACTACTAATAGAAAAAAAAATACATCCATTGTATTCTTAAATTTTGTCAATTTTCGAACACATTCAACTTTCACATTTCATATTTATCTTTCGAAGCTGTCGCACTACCAACTGAATGGCAAACCAGCTTGCAGTTGAAAACCGGATGACTTTATTAACAAACAGTTTTCTTTTGTGTTTTTATAGCTAATACTAAAACGCTTCATTTTTTTTAGCATAAAGTTATATTACCATTTTTATTCCTACTAACTGTTGCAGCTAGTTCCTTTTCATGATTTGAAAAAAATAGTCATTTTATGGTTTGATCGCTTTTCGAAAATTAATATTCACACATTGGGCCTTCTTCATTTGACACGAGGCAATTTATTAATTAAAACTGTTCAAGTTTCGCAAACATGGAGGGTGCAAATTTAACATTTTACCACGTCTATTCTTTATTCGTTCGAGATGCATGTCTTTCATTTGTTATTATCAGCGATAACAACACACATTAGAAAAGCAATATTTATGGCAATGCCTCTTGAAATTTCTGAACTACGATTGACTGGAGGAACTAGAAGTTAATCTCTCGTGCAATTTATTCTACTCCCAGGTCTCTTTCCCCATGCAAGTTAAGTAATTAACCACACGTCCCATTTGAAGTGCAAACATTCACAGCCCACATTTAAATAACACATTTGCCGTTCAATACATCAATAACAAAACACTTTTTAAGGCGCCCATCTACGCACTGCGGACCTATCTCCAAGTTCCTGTGGGGTTTTTATCCTTTTCTTTCAGCTCTCTAGAATGTATTCCGCGCAAAAGCAGTTTAGAGGGGTAAGGCAAACCAGAATTATTAATCCCTTATACTAGTTGAAGTGTAAACACTGCAGCCAAGAACTGGAGAACACACCTGCAGCTTTAATTTACCTACATTATGGATCCATACTCTAATGTGTAATTAAGAAACTGCGTCAACGCTAAAATGACGTTAAATTGAGGAATTGCGTGTCTCTGAGGATAATTGTTGAATTAGTCCGGCACGATGATTGGCCTTAAAAAAAGAAGCGTCCAATAAAGTGAACAGCTGTTTTATTATCTCTATTGCGGATTGAAAGTCGAAAAATTTCCGTTGCTAACAATTACGGTCGATTGGCCTCCATACAGAGGAAAGAACACTATATAATAATTTTATTGCGACCTGCATCAGGCCACTCAATAACGACTTTTATTTTTACCCACATTAGTAAAACCACAGGCGTTTTCTAACGTCAAAGTGGAAACGTTTTAATCCTTCATCTAAAACACCAAAAATAAACCGCACATCGTCAGCTAACAGGGGCTCGGAGAATGCGACTGCTTCATCGACGCTGGTTCCTGCTAGAGCAGAAGGCATCGCATGGTGCAGCGTGTTTATTTTGATATCCATCTTCACTGTCGCAGGAAACTTGCTCAACATTGTTCTCTTTGTACTTGACAAGAATCTTCGAACTTCAACCCGAAAAGCGGGTCCACTTTGCTAACAAAAGGCTTTGTTATGGAGCCCAAAATTGGCTTAATATGGCCATTCTTGAACAATGGCGGCTGCAACTTTAAAGTACTCAAGGGACTTTCAAAATTTCTCGAGCGGGAAATTTGAAGTGTCGTAAAAGGCGAAGTAACGACAAATTCTCCCCGGGGGAGGTATTAAGGGTATAATTTGTTGTGTGTAAATCGTTACGCTGGGGCGGCTGGTAGGGGGCCATTGCGGCTATCAATAAAGTCACCATTGTTGTTTGGTCTCACTGTTGGAATTTAGTGTCACCCCTCTTTTATCCCTCTTAAATTTTGTGATTGGAATGAACAGCAGCTACAAAATGAAGGAAATGGTGTAAAAAATTTGCGGAACTTCGAAGAATGCTGCCTGGTAATTAAGATTAAATCAGCTATAATATACTATTAGTTTAGAAGTAGTCTGTTTTTCGGTGTAAGCTGGCACATGTATAAGAAGTGTGCTGTCCCCTTAAACTGTTTGTATTCATACTGGACCAAAATTCGGTTTAACATAACAAGCGACAAATTTGCCGATTGTTTCACTTTGCTGCATTATTCTCTCACCCAAAAGATTTCATATTAGCACTTGCTATGATTATGAAAGCACTGCAAAGCCGGAGCTACTTGACCAGATCGGCATCTTAATGCAGTCTTTATTACCGACACCACTCGATCGAGGGCGTTTTTCAAAGGCTCTTTAGAACTGACTTAATTGGCCGCGGGATGGGTAACTAACTTGATTAAAATATTAACTACTCCGATGCTCAACAGACCGTTATTGGCCTAAAGGATTTTGCCCCTTTCGGCAAAAAATAAAAAGTTTAATCGCTCAGAAACCTCCGAATGTTATTATTCTCCAAGTTTCAGGTTTGTGCGTTAGTCCAAACTTCAGATATTCGTGGAAATGTTTCACGCAAATTTACAGAGCTCAATATGGAGTTGGTGTTCCTCCGTGGAAATTCAAAATGCGTTGGTTTCCAAACGAAGCTAGTGAACTGAAAAGTTGTAAACAGATATAAATTTAGCACCTCTTATACCTGATGAGGTATATTATACTTTCAAGAGAAAAAAAGATCTTAACTTTGTCCCTGAATAGCCGAGTTGGGACACTTCTGGC
>OZ026597.1:3779393-3846893 GCA_964020085.1 Micromussa lordhowensis
TTGACGGGTGTTCAAGACAACTTCCAGCCTGTTTTTGATAGCTGAATACTTTGTCTTTCAAGCAAAAGTATCGGGAAGTTTTGGTTCTTTTTGGCACGCGAACGCAAATTGAGTTTAGATTTCTAATTTTCAGCCAGTGCGTTCGACCAATTTGGCCATAGTGGGGGCGAAATTCGTTTTTCTTGATTTTCTCGAATTTAAAGCGTTTCAAGGGGAAAAAAACTATATCACATTTCATATCTACCTAAGGGCTATACGTGGACGAAAATAGAGAAAAATCGATTTTTTGACTTCTGCCGCTAAATTTAAATTTTACTTGATTTTTGGTGACATTTGCTCTTAAGTACGTGCCTTATTCAAGAAATAGAAGACATGTACCATGAGTGGAAGTTTGGGAGAACGAGGAATGCTGTGGGAACACGAGCCGCAGGCGCCTTCATTAATTACGTTAACTACTTGCGTAAGCTCTGTGTTTCTATCGAGTCAGGCCGGTTCCAATTTCACTGGCCGGTCGATTTAAGTTACTTATTTGTGACTTTTAGCCGTGAAAGGACCCATCAAGAGCAAAAGAAGGATGGTACGTTGACAAACATTGTTACGATTTTCGATGTATTTCAGTTTTAATACGTTATTTGGAATTCACTGTAGTAATCGAACATCTATCTACTCTTTGTTCTCTCCAAAACAGTACCGTGATTTATTTTATTATTGTTCGTTTTATTCAATGATAATAGTGGCTAATTCTTGTTTTTGTCTGATTTCCAGAGAAAATCGACCTGTCTTGGATAAGCTCAAGTTCAGACGAAGAATAAACCGGATGGAGTTCATCAAGCCCATCGACAACAAACAAAATGGCTCTTTTAGGAGCCACCAAATAAAACCAAAGTCATTGATCAACAGTGCATATATCACAGTTTTCTATTAACCCTTCAATCGGTGTTTAAGTCCTCCTTTCCCGGCCAACTTCAAATAAATTAAAAATATCAAAGGAATTTTTATACAACACCCAAAATACTGATATAAGCTTGCTTTCACCCACGGTAAATTTGCAGAGCTACCATCCCGGTATTTTTATCGGAAGTGATAAAGAAAAGAAATTATTTTTGACACATGCTCGTGACAATATGAATTGACATCTTTCTCTTTAGAAGAAATTTGATTTACATAGCCAACTGCATAAGTAAAAATTCTGTCATCTACACAAAGCACAAATCAAAACTAAGTACCCAGGCCATAGCAGGCCATGATTTTTCCTGCCACGCCGCAACGTACGTATCAGGGACATGGCACTCCCCGCCACGTCACGTTTCTTGACACATCACGTTCTGATCTCGGACACGCCGAGTGTCGAGAAATTTCGCGGCCACGTAAATTCCACCTAATTACTCATTTCACGCAGTGAAAACTACCGAGCGAAATACAAATCAAGACTTGGCACTGTTTACGCTTTTTTAAGGCAAACATAAAGGCATAGGAGCTTGAAAAATAGGAAAAATAGGAATCGTAAAAACTGGAGAAGGGAGAAATCACACAGAACCCATCCTCGCCTTGTTAAAGTGGGACCTAGCGTCGAAGTTTCATCACTCCGTCATCTATTGTTTCTACATCTGACAGAGTAAGACCAAGACTGTTTACATTACACCTTTTGATAGGATTTTAAGAAGAGGACAGCAATAATTCAACTTATTGTCACTTAGGAAAGTTTAGTGTGTGGGCTTCCGCGCACATTTTAGCACCTCTTTTGTTTAGTGCAAACATCTCAAAGTGCCCAACCCCCGACAATACAAGAACACACAAAAAGGAGAGACTTTCAGGTCAAGCACCTTCTTGACCAGCAGGGACATTTGTTATGTTTGTAAAGGAACACACAGATGTGGTCGTGAAGGACTTGACGCAGCTACTCGTTTAATTTAGGTTTGCTAAAAAGAACGCAAACGAAGGAGCGAGAGCGCAAGAGAAGCGGTTCTTTAAAATCGAATTGGTGCAGGTTTGTCAAGTACATAATAGTGACGCTCTTTTATACAAAACAGATTCTTTAGTAGCTAACAAGTCGGAAAAAGTTAATGAACAAAATCAAATATTCTCTTTAATAAATTTGCTGTGCTATTTCTCTGAACTTAACTTAACTTCTTCTCTTTTAGATGATTGGTTTCTTTTGTTGCTTTGTTACTTTGTCGGTCTTGAATCAGCCGGCACAAAGCCAAAAAATACCATGCGCGATTTCTAAAAATCGTTTTGGCAATGACAAACATCAAAATATTCTCTTACTGCGCCTTTCAAAGAAACGAACTGTCGTGCGCAGTGACCGCTTTTTCTCTTGGCTGATATTCATGATCACAATCCAAAAAGTTGATGAAGGCCAAATTTATTTACGCATAGAAATAAAATGCAGGAACCACTCCTCCTCAACTTCTCTTCTTGTGGCGGCCGTTTATCTTTTGCCAATCAAACTTGTAAGCTATTGCCTATTTCAAACGTCGTGCTACTGCAGTGACGAACTCAACATGAATAGTTTCAAACGTCGAATTTTATTCAGTCGCCGAATCGAAGATGGGAAGAAGTTTGCTTTGCTGAAGACCATTTTAAATGATAGAAACCAACGACAGCTGATGTAACAAGCTATAAGTTCAGTTCGGCCCTCAAGAGCACGCCGTTTGAAGCCAAATCGCGACACGGCAAGGGCTGCTGTGCTAAGTAACTCAGCTTGCCGAACTGAATGGTTTCCAACGTCACACACACATTTTATTATCATGATTTTTAAATTATATTTACAAAAACGGGCATTCCTGCAACTACAATAGCAAAGGCTAATCTAGGCCGGCCATGCCTAATAGCCGAATTACGACAATATACTGCCGTGCTTAAGTTAAATTAAGCTCTTGAATTTAGTTCAGCACGGCAGTAGGACGGCGGGCTGAAGCTCTTACTTTATTGATGAGAGTCTGACAGATACTCAGCTCATACAGCCGGTCAATTGTCCCTTTGAGCTCCCCCAAGAGAAATTGATCTTGTGATAACAAAAATTACATTCCTCACTCCTCTAAGGTAGCTAATTTGTCATGTCGACAACTTTTCCGATCATTACAAGTTTTCCCGATACATTTCGGAAAAAGAACCTCGGCGCTGTCGAGATTGCTGTCCAATCACCAAAATGGACCCACTACAATAGACCATTTCTTGATAGCATAACTGGTGACGTTTCGAATTTTCTTTACGATGTAACCAATTCTGCTATTCACGGCTATACCAACGCAGACCGACGAAGATGAACACAACTTGTACCCAAGTTCCCTTGGAGGGCATCAAAGACTTTGTTGGGGTCTCCACTAAGTTTTTGCCACTGCCAAAGCACCTCTCCATTTATTTCTAAATAAAACATTGGATTGCATTAGCCCCTCGACGGTGTAGACATATGAAGGAATGCAGGATTGATCGGGGATTCTACGAGCTATGAAGAGAGCTCCCGATAAATTGTCTGCATTTCCTTCGAAGAAAACATTTTGAAAAGAAGAACTAAAGAAGCGTCTCTGTCATCAAAAGTGATCCGATTGAAGTTGGTAAGTATTAGAGTTTGCCGCATCAGTAGATGCTTATTACAATGACAATGGATTGACGCGAACAAAGCATTGTGAAGATGTAGTATTTTATCGAAAACTCTTCGGGATCAGGTTTATTATAATTAAAATACTTTCGGAGCAACTACATGTACACGTAGAAAATGCAGGGCCACATTTGGAGTAATATTAACCAAATTGGTTCGGCGTCTCGTCAGGCGAGGTAATTTAGATTTAAACAACCTGTGAGGTATATTTCAACGAAACCTACGCTAAAGACTAAACGGCCGCGATCGTGGAAGTAAAGTTATTTAAAAAATTATGTCACACCTTGCTGGGTTGACCGCATTACAACAGTTCTTTTATGTGACGAGTGCAGTATTGTTTGTGGGGGCAGAGCTATGAAAGCTCGCGGGAAGTTTAAAATCAAGAAACTGGTGCTGCGTCGGTGGGAGTATTACAAAATAATTTGGTTTTACGCTCGAATTGTCAGCTTCCGAATCTCTTTACGGTGGCCAATTCACATTATCAACCCAGTTGATAAAGCCAAAGTAAGTTTAGAATAAGACGACTAAATCCCTGAGGCATATCTGAAGGGACGAATTTGCATTTCATGTCAGTGCTGCGGGAGTTGGTTGCACGAAGGATGGAAAAAATAATCCTTTTATTTTTTTATTCGTTATCACATCACTTAAAGAAACGATACAGTTACTTACGTTATGTACAGTACAACTTCTTGAATTACTAATAACACGGATATTTACATTTACAGTGACACTAAGTAACATTACTGACGATACAGCTATTAACATTTCTTACAGTAACTTATGGTGTATAATAATACTTGAATTGGCCGGAATTCCGCAAAAACTCGACAGGGCAATCTTAAAGCGTCAAACAAAAAAAGCCGTATCAATACTAATTTTCTCACCCATTTCTTCTCAAAATTTTACTTCTGAAAGAGTCAACGCCATAAAAAGGGAGCGCCAAAATAGCTACTTTTGAAGACCCAAAAAAAAAACACTTCCCAGTGAACCACATGCGTAATAACTGTCACATTTTCTTTATTAACATCTCTACTACCAAAGCCATATGAATACTAAATTGTAAACTGAATATTTATCCCGCAAAGGAAGAATTTTCGAGCGGTTCTGCAGAGTTTCGGTCGATTTCTTTTATTGTTTTCTGTACGTTTCCCTAATTGGCTTTCGAATTTAGCGCCGCAAAGCGTGGAAAAGTCCCGGATATGTCGTGGCATTGTGTGCGATGTAGTACTTTAAGTAAATAGTACATGAAAGATGGTCCTGTGACTGTTGAGTTGTGATGACAATAAAATCAGAGATCTACGGGCTGAAACTACAAACCTCATAATGACCAGTTCGGTTTTAGTTCTACAGCATGTCGTGTACCACGAGGCACCACAGTTCACGTGACTTGCAGATCCCTTTCCCTGACAATAATAACAACAACAACAATAGAATAGAGGCAAGTTCAAGTCACTGTTCAAGTGTTCAACACAAGTCATATTCTTCAAGCCAGGCAGGGGTACGTCTAGTTTGCCTGGAACGTTTTGATAGGTGAGGTGGGACTGATTCTGTACTGCCTGCGACAGAGTATGCTGGGTACAATGTGTCATTCTCCTGAATAACAGGGGTAGATGTGGTTTGGTCCGCAGGCTCTGGCACAACAGTTGATCTGCGTTCATTCTCGGTCTGGTGTGGTTGGCTGCGTTCATTCTCAGGCTGGTGCGATGCTTCGTTGTTGCTACTTGGGGCGCAGCTGGCGCGCGGTCTCTGTCTGCAGAAGCGCCGCCCGTCACCTGAACTTCATATGAGCGTCGGCCAAGAAACGTGTGCAGCGACCTAAGCTCCATTTTAGCCCACCAGCTCGTCTCATTCGGATTGCCTCATCCACCTTCAGGGAAATAAGGTCCTTTGCACCTCTGTTTTATTGCTTGCACTGCAATCTTTTCCTAGCTGTTAGGTTTCTCGCTATAGTCTTCAGGTCACTGTTTGGCTACATTAATTTTTCAGCAGTTGGCAGCAAAGAGCACTTGAGCCTATCTAACGGCCTTTGAACTGGCGAGGTGCTGAGTCCCTCACTTGGGGTGTTTCGCCAAGCGAGGATCATCAATAATGGGTCTCGTTTGTTTTTCCTTCGCTTTCAACAGCAGTCCTTTTCAGGTTTTCACAGCATTTTCCACTTTTCCATTCGCTTGTGTATATCTTGGGCTTGAGGTTCGGTGCTCGAACTGCCAATCTGTGCAGAATTTCGTGCATTCCTGATTGTCAAATTCGGGACCGTTATCGGTGACCAGCACTTCCGGAATGCACCTTGACTTAAGTAATAATAGCTTAAAAAAGATTGAACCAGTAATCCACCATAATCATAGCCTGAGTGGAAATCACTCTAAACTGAAAATTTGTGTAAACCTTCAAATAAGAAGGCAATCGAAGGTGGGATTTTATCTCAGGTCCTCGAACAAGCTAGAAATGAAGTCATAAGAAACTCCAATCTGTCTGAAAGACTTTGCAAGCCCTGTGCAGCGAAGCTAGGAAGGACTTGTGAAGAAATGACATTTATTACTTGAACGATAAATGCGGTCAATCCGAAGTTCGTCGTTGTAAACACCTGTAGTGAACTGGAGCTCGAGTCAACATCCAGGTAATCGCAGGTCAAAAAGAGCGCTGCTGTCTTCTGCATCTACTCCAGAGAGAAGTCCTGGAGAAAACAATTGCAGAAAAATTTCTTCCGCATTCCAAGGGCCAGGTACCAAAGATGAAGTCCTCAGACCCAGAGTCGGTGCCGGTGTTCGAAAATCTCTGGGAATGCAATTCCAGGAAAATTTTGCGCTTCTTAAAAAACAGCCCGCCGTAGCGATCCGCAAAAATGAAGATTCTCTTCTAAATATTAACGATATCATCGACCCTGAACTGCAGTCGACCTAAACTTATTTGATAAATGGTCACAAGCCTCGCGAAGAAATGCATCTCTTCTTTCCGCCATTTTGATTTTTGTCTCTACCGGAACTGAAAACTAAGATTACGTAATGAATAATTAAAATCAACCAATCAGCGCTTTGCGTCCAAAATTTGGACGCAGACATTGGATATTCTGAGACTTGTGTGCAGGCTACCCTACTGGGGCTTCGCTCCGAATTTGCTGTGCTCCTCCAAGATCCGGGAGCCTGTCCGCGGGCTACCATAATCAGGAATCTCTGCTGCCCGATGACAGACAGATAAGCAGCAATTTTCTACCAAGAACGCGAAGGAAGTTCAGGTGTATTGAACGTGTAACTAGACTCAGTGTCAAAACGTTTCTGCCAAAAACCACCCTTGGCATCTACGACTGTGAACTTCTTTGATTGTGCAAGTCGAGTCGTGACTTCCTCCACTGTGGGCATTTGGTAATGCTTTCGACGGATGACTGTGTTCAAATCGCGGGGGTCATGGGGTATGCGCAGTTTGTTGAACTTGACAACGACCATTATACAGGAGACCCACTCGGCTGGTTCAGTTACCGGGTTGATGACGTCACTGGCCACCATCTCATCCAGGTTTTCTATGTGGTTTCGCAAAGCTACTGGTACACGGCGGGGTCGATGCACCACGGGTAGCACTGCGTCATCGGTGACTATGTGATACTCGCCTGGGAGGTCCCCCAAGCCTTAAAGAACATCCTTGTATTCATCTACAAGGTCGGAATACCTGTCCTTACACCTACACCAGGAGTCGCCTCGAGACCGTTGGAATATGACTGCTATCACAGTCATTAATTGTGACAAGCTCCAGTTCAATTCAGTTTCTGTATGATAACAGTGGTGCAAGGTCGTCTTCTGTAATGTTGAAAAGCAACACAATTCTTTTCCTATGGCGCCACATGGGGAGTTCTATTGACCCCATTATCTTGTACCGTTCATTTGCATAAGGTTTTATAACTTTGCGTGAGCGGTGATTGGATTGACTTGTTTGAAATCCACGTCCCCAGTGGCTCGTCGGTGATCTCTCAGTGAAAGGAGGTTGAATTCTGCACCTGGTCTAGTTGGAATGTCACCTGACTCTGACTGCTTGCCTTGTTAACTTCCATGGTAATCATTTCGCGCCAGCCACATCCAACTTGACTTATGCGAAAAACGTCTGTCACCTGACTTTGACTGCTTGGCTTGCCAACTTCCATGGTTATCACTGTACGCGAGCCACTTCCAACTTGACTTAGAACAAACCTCTTTATCTTTAGTTACTTCATCTACAGTGTTTACATGTAAGGTCGTTGATCGGGAATTTGACTGGAAGTGGTTCTTTTGTCCACATTTACAGCAGGTTTGTCCATAGGTAGGGCATTGGCGATTTGCATGATGATACCCACAGAATCGGAATTCTGGCCGCTTTCTAGTTCAGTCCTTAATCGTTCTTGTGTTCTGTTTTAACGGCGCCAACTGTCTCCTCTGTTCCGCTAGCAATCATCTTTAATTGCTGACTGGTCTGCTCTGGGCTTTGCATATATCGATTGCTTTAGACAAGGTCAGGTCGTTTACTCGTAAAAGGCGTTCTCGTACTTTCTCACCTCGGACCAAACGGTCGCGTATAAAAATCTCGTCCCGGCGATGTGATCGCCCGCCTCTTGTTTACGACTGTATTGAAACGACAGCGTTCGCAAATTGCAGGGGCACCCAACGAGCAAATTAAGTAAAAAATCCTTTGAGGGATATTTCTAGGTTACTTGTAATGCTTAGATACTGTTTAAAGAGTGGTTTTGATCAGCTAGAAAAATTTGATCTGTTCGGATTTCTTAGCTGAAAATTGTAAGTGTCCGAAAATGTTAGGAAATTAAATCTTCATTTCAGAAATTACTAGCTGAACGTTACCTTCGAAGAACTTCTCCGCGAACTATTTGCTTATCCGAAAATGCTAGGCGACCTTATTAAGAGCCAAACATTGCAAAAATATCCCTAGGGACTATTTTCCCGTGGATTTATCCTGGTTTCGAATCTCTTTTTAGTTAAGAAATCAGTAGCTCTTTGTCAATGCATTATCCGTAAGTCTTAGAACTGACGAGTGGACTCTCCCGAACAGATACTGTACTTCATCGAAGTTTCTCGTCAGTGGGTGCCCCTGAAATTACCTGAGTGCGGGCTTCGCAACATTCATCAAATTTGGTTAACACATCCTTTAATACTGTCTTCCTTCTGGTCTTTGTTCAATACAGACGTATCAAATGCTTTGACAGCATCTTCTCCGATGACCGACAGCAATGTTGACACCCGAACAAGATCATCTTGCTTGCAAATTCCGGCCGCAATTTCATATCGTTGCCAACCTATCTTCCACTTTTCCAGTTACTAACCAGACTGTCATCCACTCCCAGCGGTTTTGGCGGCGGCAAATTCGCCGGAGGCAGTATCAAAGGAGTAACGGGGACCGGTGGCGATTTTTCAGCATCAGTCATCACGCAAAGACAAGATGGCGGCCACAAGAAATAAATTTTACTGACTCTTTGCTCGACTGTTTACTCACCAGCTTATCGTTTGACACTTTAAAATTCTCAAATCGTCCTGTAGCGAGGCTATAAGACCACTTGTGACACCATGTTGAGTTGTGATGACAATAAAATCAGAGAGCTACAGCTGAAGCTACAACAAAACTTCCAATGCCACGAGGCACCACAGCGTTCACGGGTCTTGCTGATCACACGATTATAGTCACGCACGTCACGCCACAGTCACGCCTCGCAAAACATATTCTTAAGATAGCAGGGACATCTGACGTTAGAATCAGACTCGTGTACAGAGGACTTTTTTGAAAATGCGTTTTCGTTTCACAATTCAAGAGGGTATAATTTACAACATCAACACATTTTCTAAAGTTTGGTATCCAAAACCTCCTGTTCATAGCTAGCTGTGGACAAATCGTCTCTGTTCTTGATGTTCTTAGCCGGCGTCTTCTTATTTGTACGTAACCTTCTGTCAATGTTAGGCACCGCTGGCCTTCTTGAACAGCACAACACAAGGGCTTTTCTAAACTCAGGTAATCTTAATGCGTACACAACTGGATTCGCAAACGAATTGGAGTAATTTATAACGTTCACCAGATCATAAAATTTCAACGGTATCTGGACATCAAAGACATAGATTAACCAGTTCATAATAATTAAAGGGAGCCACGACAGCAAAGTAAGAATAGATACAAACATCAAAGTCTTCGTTAAGCGTTTGTTTTCCGAGTCTCTGTTTTCCTGTTGTGGCGCGATATTTCCGCGTCGAAACTTTCTCCAAATGCCGATGTTACTACCACATATGACGAATATCAGAATCAAGACGTATGGCGTCCAGACATACACAGAATGTTTGTATGAACTCAAGAAATTCAATGTACTCCAGAGGGTGGCGACAAGAAGACTCAAAACCCAAATAGTAAAAATTATTATACGGTATGCTTGTATTGACAGTGTTCGGTGTTTAAACGGCCAGTAAATGGCGTAAAATCTCTCGCCCGATATGAAAGCTACAGAAATTAACGACGCCTGCACGAAAAAGGAATCAACGATTGTGAAGAAAATTGACAAAGACATCGACTCACCAATGTTCCAAAGCTGATATTTCTTCCCAACTAGGTAAATGTAGATAGGTAGAGAAAAAATTCCTAGCATCAAGTCAGCAAACGTCATATTGACGACCAGAAACAAACTTCTCTTACGGAGTCTAATGTTTGCCGCAAACAAAATTATGGTGGACATGTTTCCACTGTTATCTTAAGAATATATCAATTTGTGTACCGCCTCTAACCACAACCACACTACAATAAAATTTTACATTGACGGTAGGACCATCTCTCTGTTTAAGGCAACAAGGATTTCTACCCGTAATTTTCATTATCAAGGATTTCTTGGCACGTTTAATTTGTGCAAATCATTCCTCTGAATACAAACAGTCCAAACATAATTTTACGGTTGGTCAAAATTACAAGTAAAATAATTAAGAGAATTTCAAGAGTTCTTATAAATTTATTAATAAACATAAAGCTTCGATCATGTTTAAAAATTTGGCATTAAAACAGTGGTATTTAAATATAAATAGTTGACAGTGTATTCTCAAATGGTCAGCTTGGCTTTTTCGAACATGACAGTTAGTCTAGTCACAGAATCTTGTTTGTATATTGCCGTTGATTCTTGAGTGTTCGTTTCAGAATCTTCAAAACAGTTGCGGCATTCATTATGGTGGTTGGTGTACATCACAACCAAAGACAATGGTAAAAGAATCTCGTTGCTTCTGCTATTCGTCATCTACGAATACTATTCGTACAGCCGTAAAACCGTGGTGCTAGTTTGATGCCAGATTCCATACTCATTACACTGCTAACATTTCAAGGAGCCATCTAAGCACGAATTTCAATTTTATTCCAAACTCACATTACCTTTTACTCAGTATCAGGTTAAATTTCATCAATCAATCTATTTAAGGGGTCTGTTATAATTATTGATCAAAGTCCTGTTAAATGATGTACGTGCAGTCTTAGGGCCTGTTTACATGGAGGTGGGGGGACCCCAGGTAGGTGAGGTAACCCGCCTAGCCGTGGTCGAAAAATGGCCAGCGTTTACATGCAAACTTACAACCCCGGGGTCCCGGGGTGACTTTACTTGACGTTGTTGCGTAGTCGCTAGGCATGTAAACATTGAAAATGGCGGACGAACGACGCATTTTGGCGGTCAGTGTTATTTTATCTTTATTTTCTGCTCTCGCTGCAGCATTTCAATGCTGTGGCGTTTTACTGTCACTTTTGATGATACAAAGCCTCTGCAGTTAACGGCCGTATTGTTCTGGTTCAAATATTTACGCGCTTTGGCGCGCTTGCAAATGTAACATGAACTCGACCCCGGCTAGGCGGGTTACCCCACCTTGAGTCGTTTACATGGCAAAATGCGACCCCGGCTAGGCGGGTTACCCTACCTGGCAGACCGGGCAACCCGCCTAGGCGGGTTACCCCACCTATCATGTAAACATGATCAAATAAAAATGAGAGATTATATGGAGAGGCGGGTTACCCCACCTAGGCGGGTTACCTCACCTACCTGGGGTCCTCCACCTCCATGTAAACAGGCCCTTATTCAAATGACTTGACAGGGTAAACATATTTATGCCTTTCTCCCCCTCCCCGGAGGAGGTTGCTCAAAACAATCATTTAACTGATACACTAGAATTTAGAAACACTTGCGGATATAATCAGCGATCAATACGTAGGATATATATTGAAAACATAATTGAAATCACTAATATAAAAAAGATAAATACATCCATTGTATTCTTAAATTTTGTCTATTTTCGAACCTTTCACATTTCATATTCATTTTAGTCATGGGCTGTTCTTTTGTCGAATATTTTTAAGCCATCGTTCCTACACCATACTTTCGGTATTCATCATAGATGGGTACTGGTATCACAACACTGAGACAACGACCAGAAAATTTCATCTCTACGATCGTCATCTTGATACCCGTCTTAAGCTATCTAAAGAATATTTTTCCATCGAGACAAAACAATTAAGGGCTCATCCGTCGAAGATCTGGTCGAGTTAATGTTTTTAGAAAAGGTAATTTCTTTCTCGTTCTGAAAATGTGTATAGCTAGCAGAGTGTTGCAAGAATCATCTGTCCGACAAAAACGCTAAGACATTAATTCCAATTCCAAATTGGAATATTACTTATAGTTCATTTTCGTCCATTGATCAATAGATGCCATTTCTTCTATTCTAATTATCGACTTCTGGTTAACCGTTTCGAAAACAATATCGTCCGACTCACTGCTGTCTCATTTTTTGAAGGAAACAATTGGCATAACGTTTGACTCAAGTTCGGTACGTTTGGCCTCCATGAATTTGGCCTTGCTGCGAAAGTAAACAGTTCCTTAGAGAGGCGAGAAATAGTTTTCACTCCTCTAAACATTAACGATTCTCCTCTGATCACTCCTGATTGTAAAATAATGTAGCGGTATTCATTATAAAACGTTCACTTCATGCGCTAGCTTTTACCATGCAAATATTGTGAGTAGGTCTGACGGGTAAGATGGGCATTCCATATAACTTCCAGGCGCCACTTTCATGTCCGATCAATAAAGGAAATCATTACACCTTTCACAACTAATGAATTAATTTCCTGCAAGATCTTAATACGTCTTAGCAAAACTCTTTCGAAGCTGTCGCACTATACTTGGCAAACCAGCTTGCAGTTGAAAAGCTGGGTGACTTTATTAACAAACAGTTTTCTTTCGTTCTTTTATAGCTAATACTAAAACGCTTCATTTTTTTGCGCATAAACGTACATTACCATTTTTATTCCAAGTAACTGTTGCAGCTAGTTCCTTTTCATGGTTTGAAAAAATAATTATTTTATGGTTTGATCGCTTTTCGAAAATTAATATCACACTTCTGACCTTCTTCATTTGACACGAGGCAATTTATTAATTAAAACTGTTCACGTTTCGCAAACATGGAGGGTGCAAATTTGACATTTTACGACGTCTGTTCTTTATTCGTTCTAGATGCATGTCTTTCATTTGTTATTATCAGCGATAACAACACACATTAGAAAAGTAATATTTATGGCAATGCCTCTTGAAATTTCTCAGCTACGATTGACTGGAGGAGCTAGAATTTAATCTCTCGTGCAATTTATTCTACTCTTGAAATTATATTATACTCCCTCTTGAAATTTGTCTATTTTCTTCGCAGTCGTTAATTCATTTTTTTACATCTGCCTCATTAATATCTGCGGCTTTCATTTCTGCCGAGAGACTTAACGCCACGTGTTGGCCACTGAAAGTTTCAACAAGAAAGTGTCGCCTCCCAACAGTTAAGAAGAGTCTCGCAAAACACACGCTTAACAAAGACCTTGCTGTCTGTATCTCTCCTTGCTTTGTTGTCGTTTCTCCCTGTAATCGTCATGCACTATATATTTCTCTATCAAGCCCACATACCTTGGAAATTCTATCGCCTCGTGCTTGTTTAGTTTATTCCAACTCTTTGTCAATCCTGTTGTGTATGCATTAAGAATTCATATATAAACTACTATTTAACGTAATCCTAAAACGTTTCAAGGCAATAAGGATTTCGTGGTACGCTCAGTTCAGTGGTTATTTATTCACTACTAACATAATTTTGCGGTTGCTCAAAAAAAACATTTAAGTGATAGAATTTAGAATTTAGGAACACTTGTGGATATAATAATCAGCGATCAGTACTTAGGATGTATATTGAAAACATAATTGAAACTACTAATATAAAAAAAATAAATACATCCATTGTATTCTTAAATTTTGTCAATTTTCGAACATATTCAACTTTCACATTTCATATTTATCTTTCGAAGCTGTCGCACTATACTTGGCAAACCAGCTTGCAGTTGAAAACCGGATGACTTTATTAACAAACATTTTTCTTTCGTGTTTTTATAGCTAATACAATAATGCTTCATTTTTTGTGCATAAAGTTATATTACCATTTTTATTACAAGTAACTGTTGCAGCTAGTTCCTTTTCATGGTTCGAAAAAAAAAAATCATTTATGGTTTGATCGCTTTTCGAAAATTAATATTCACACATTGGGCCTTCTTCATTTGACACGAGGCAATTTATTAATTAAAACTGTTCAAGTTTCGCAAACATGGAGGGTGCAAATTTAACATTTTACCACGTCTATTCTTTATTCGTTCGAGATGCATGTCTTTCATTTGTTATTATCAGCGAAAAAAAACACACATTAGAAAAGTAAAATATATGGCAATGCCTTTGAAATTTCTGAACTACGATTGACTGGAGGAACTAGAAGTTAATCTCTCGTGCAATTTATTCTACTTCCTTGTCTCTTTCCCCATGCAAGTTAAGTAATTAACCACACGTCCCATTTGAAGTGCAAACATCACAGCCCACATTTAAATAACACATTTGCCGTTCAATACAGCAATAACAAAACACTTTTTAAGGCGCCCATCTACGCACTGCGGACCTATCTCCAAGTTCCTGTGGGGTTTTTATCCTTTTCTTTCAGCTCTCTAGAATGTATTCCGCACAAAAGCAGTTTAGAGGGGTAAGGCAAACCAGAATTATTAATCCCTTGTACTAGTTGAAGTGTAAACACTGCCGCCAAGAACTGGAGAACACACCTGCAGCTTTAATTTACCTACATTATGGATCCGTACTCTAATGTGTAATTAAGAAACTGCGTCAACGTTAAAATGACGTTCAATTGAGGAATTGCGTGTCTCTGAGGATAATTGTTGAATTTGTCCCGCACGATGATTGGCCTTAATAAAAGACACGTCCAATAAAGTGAACAGCTGTTTTATTATCTCTATTTCGGATTGAAACTCAAACAATTTCCGTTGCTAACAATTACGATCGATTGGCCTCCATACAGAGGAAAGAACACTATATGATAATTTTTTGCGACCTGCATCAGGCCTCTCAATAAGGACTTTTATTTTTACCCACATTAGTAAAACCACAGGCGTTTCTTAACGTCAAAGTGGAAACGCTTTAAGGTATCATGGTAGGTGGATTTTGACGAAAAAATAGATTTTATTTTTTTTTTGCCGGTCGAATTGAGAAGACTGTGATAAATATTTTGCAAAAAAAATGAGCAAAAAATTTTTTTTACTTTTTGAGATACGGAAAGAAACTATTTTTGAATCTCATTAAGCCCTAAAATTCACCGCCGGTTGTCACGTGTAATGCGAATTGCGGTGTAATTTTCATTATACTGAACTGAGACGTACACGCGAACTGTCCTAATCTGACATTTCCGAGAGCTTTTTGTCCCTCGGATGTTCATTTGTTTGCGGCTGAACATCGAGTTGCGTGCATCGCTTGCTGGCCCGCGTGCCTATTCCACTTCGAGATTTCCTCTTTTTAGCTTCTCGAGGTATCGTCTTGATAAATGTCTGGAGAACGAAGAGATCTTCTTAAGTTCAGCAACATAATACCAATTCTGCCGACGAAATCTGGGTAAAAAATCATGGAGGTTTACATACAAACCTTTTTAAGCTCTGCTCGAACTATAACCACGACTAGTTTTCGCGCCAGAATTGTAGACGTCTGTTTATTTCAGGTTGTCATATAAGCCATTGTTGTTACAAACTGATCCGTGCCGACATCTGTCAATGCCTCATCAAATCTTCTTGCATGCGGTGATTTTTAACACCTCATCATAGAAATCGCACGAAACCTTTTTCGCCTTTTTCTCGATAAAGTAAAACTGCATATAAGGGTGAACATTTTTAGTTCGTTTACGCGCGTCTTCCGACGGAATAGCGTCGCGCACAGTTTCTAAAAATAGATTACATCACCAGAGACCCCCCACATGACTCAGACAAGAATTACAGTCCGGTAGAAGGTTTTGTATGAGCGCGTTGTATTCTAGACCAGAAAACCAGGCAAAACAGGAGAGATTGGTGGTTTAGGTTTTTGATTAGCTTAAATATTGTTAGAAGGTAAACAATGCTGCCGTAGGTAATTTAAAACGGTTTCAAGGTGTCCAGAAAAGAGCATAAATGTCACAAATTGCAAGAGGATCTTACAAAGCCGCAGTGACAGTCTGACAGATCCCAAAACCCTCACTTCAGGAATTGGAAGTCGAGAACATTTTGAGCGGCGGTTGTGACTAGCCGATCAGAATTCTTCACAGGAAAATGTTTTACGAAGAAACTTATCTGCTGTTTCTCCTGGTCTTGAAAAAAGGACTTATCAGTTGACCTATCGCCAGAAATTCCCAAATTTGACAACCCGAGCCGTCCACACAAACGAATACGATAGAATTGGAGGACATAATTATTATCTCTGAGGCAATTCCAAAGGCATAGCAGAATTAGGTGTCCTGTGCAATTTGGAGACCTAGATTTTAATAGAGTCGTTTCTCCGACCCAATAAACGAATGCGAGCAGACCTCAACTGCATGTGTTTGATATGTTATATGTTTGGCGCGATACGTGTAACATAAATAGCGCGTGCTAAAGCTTATTTTATATGCGAAGATAGAGCGGGTCAATCTCTCTTAAACGGCAAGGCAAGGCAACCGATCGGTTCGGATCTACGGTATTTCTTTGAGGTTTTTCTTTAGTGGCTTGCTGGCTTTCTTGTCAGTGATACACCTGAATGTCGGGTACAATGATAGTATATGCGAGAAGTGTATTTATAAACAACCTTCATACATGAGAATGAGAAACCCATCATATATTTTGCCGACCTCCTTCAAACTCTGTATTATTATTATCCCAAAGTACACATTGTGGGTCTAACATTTTGAGCTACAGAGGCCCTCAAATTGCGAAATAAATCGCTGAGTATCACGCTGAAGAGCTCACGAACGCCTTTGTTCCATACGTCGCTCTCAAAGAAGCAGCGCACGGAATGGTTTGTTTGTCTGAGTCACACCGGGGGGTACTTTTCGTGACGTCATTTGTGCGCGACGCTATTAGCTGAAAATTGGCAGCCACGGTCTAGGATAATTCGTTCGAAAAAGGGTGTCGGGCTTTGTTAAATTTCGCTTCCGTTTACAAGTCATAGCCTCTTTAGCAGAAAGGAACGTCCGCATTGACAATATCAAACTTTAGGAGGTTGTAAAAAAAAAAACCACCACATCTGGAAAATCGCAGACACCCTTTTTGAGGGTGATGTGTGAGAAAACATTTCCGATGTAAATCTCGCCAATCCAATAATTCACGCGCGGGAAGCGAACCAATTTAAGCGAAGCAGTGTTTCTGGGGATTTCTTTTAATATCACTTCGTCATTGTCTTTTTAGAAATTTTTAAAGATATGATTGTATTCTATAACTATTTAGCTTTCAGAAAATGTATAGGTTGATGGGGTTTTCTTTGAAAGCGTCAGCGTAAGGGCGCGATTTCCAAACACTGTCAATCCACCTAGCATGATACCTTAATCGTTCATCTAAAACACCAAAAATGAACCGCACATCGTCAGCTAACAGGAGCTCGGAGAATGCGACTGCTTCATCAACGCTGGTTCCTTATAGAGCAGAAGGCATCGCATGGTGCAGCGTGTTTATTTTGATATCCGTCTTCACTGTCGCAGGAAACTTGCTCAACATTGTTCTCTTTGTACTTGACAAGAATCTTCGAAAGAGAAGTTTATTTCTCGTCATCAATATGGCGTTTGCTGACCTGTTGATAGGAGCGTTGTCTCTACCTGGCTTCGTATTCATTATCGGGAGTGATTATCAGCGATGGCCAGAAGCTAGTGCTGCGTTTCTTACTGGGCACAGAATCATCGACACCGTTTTCTCGCAGGTGGCATTAATTTCTGCGGCCTCCATCTCCGTCGAGAGATTTTACGCCATATATTGGCCGTTCAAGCACCGAACACTAGCAGTGCAAACATATCGCACTGTTCTTGGTGTGGTGTGGATACTAGCTGTCGTTATCTCCGCAGTGTTCAACGCATTATTAAATTTAATTTCATTCAAACATACCGTGTATGTTTGGACACCATATACCTTAATTCTTATACTTGTTATATGTGGTTGTCATTTCGGCATCTGGAGAAAGTTTCGTCATGGAGGGGTCGATTCGCAGCAGGAAAGCAGACCTTTGCAAAACAAACGCTTAACAAAGACTTTGATGCTTGTATCTACTCTTGTTTTGCAGTCGTGGATACCTTTAATTATTTTATACTGTTTAGACACATCAAGTATCTCGATACCTGAGACATATTTTAATATTGCCGACATTCAAAACTATTCAAACTCTTTTTTAAATCCAATTGTGTATGCATTTAGAATTCCTGAGTTTAAACAAACGTTTCTTTCGCGCTGTTTTGGAAGGCAAGCAGCACTCAACATCGAAAACAGCAAAAGAAAAAATAAGATGCCTCTCACTTCGACGTCGCAGACACAGCTAAGAACATTACGAACAGATCCTAGTCACCTGCAATTGTCGTTTGAACACGAAGCGATGGACACTAAAATGTAGTGGACAAAGACCAGAGAAACTGAACATTCACGTTGCCGTTTATTGTAGAACTAGAACATTGTACATAAATCTGAATCTAATACTCAATGCTGCTGTTATTTGAACTTTAAACCAGCATCACGCAACGCTAACGCCTCTAAAATCTTTTCACTTCGTGTCCGCAGACTTTTAAACATACCTTGACTGAAAATCATCTCAGTATGTAGCTTACTATTTAAGATATTATTCCAAAAACTGTAAAAATAACAACGATATTTTGGCATGCTTTTTTGCATTTTGCAACAGATGGCTATTGCGTTGAACATACAGATCTGTTTTAGGTTGGTCAAAGTATATCCTCAAGTAAGAAAATGTAGAAGTACTTTTAACTAGAATAAAACATGAAATTATATTAAAAGATGAACTTCCTTTCTGTGGACTCTTACTTAATTTTGTCTTCAAATCCATTAAGCAGCTTTGACATTAAAGCCTGAAAAAGGGAAGGCGCAAATATGGAACTGACTATCATATATATAAACTCATAAAACAACACTGCAGAGAAAAATGTTCAGCTGCAGTAGAATCATGACAACTTTAAGCAAAAAGTAATATTCAAAGTATTGAGATTCTACACTGCAGAACAAAGCTTACTAATCACTTATGCCTTTAAGAAAATCCAAAAGTTGGCCAAAATGTTGTTTTTTTGCTGCATCTCTCTTATTAGTAAGGAGATTTTTTCCTTCTTCTATTTTCTCTCTCTCTCTTCTCAGAGTATCTCAGCAGCTGACGAATGGCATTTTTTTCTTTTTCTCATTCTTTTATTTCCATCTTTTGCTCCCTTCAGACAATTGCCACTTTCATCATCTTCAAGCTCATCACAATCATCGTCGCATTCTGCATTTGACTCACTTTGACTTGATGGTGAAGAGACCACGCGTGCAACATCAAAGGTGTAGCTTGGATTAACCTAGCGGCTCTCCCCAATACACTCTTAAGAACTCATAAAATTCACATGTTTGTCTTGCTTTTCCTATTTGTTTATTGTTATCTACAACTTGCTTAAACTTTGCTGCTAGTTTATCATACTTCCCTATGCACTGATCAACAGTTGCTTTATACTCCGAAGTTTCACTGAAGTGGGCACAGATTTTCTGGGAGGCATCCGTTTTTGTTGTTTTTCCTTTCTTTAATAGATGTTTGAACTGACCGTAGCTTTCAATGAGCAATCGAACATGCCTATCGTCCCACTTTTGTTGGCTCTCTGATGATTCTGTTTCAGTTACTGCATTTAAAAAAATGTCAGTTAGCGAAGCAAGAAATTAATTTATTTACTAATTAAATGTGAAGAAGGTTCACTTATTTGAAGTATACAGGCATGTCAAAGGGTGCAAATATCATTTATTTGTTTACAGCATATTGAATAATTTAATTATCTGTTTAGGTATGTGATTCAGGAGATCCAAGTTGACCTGTAGACTTATAAAACTCATTATCTGTTTTGATAGCAAACCTCAAAGGCAGCAGGAGATTACTTGTATTGTACCTCTGTCAAAACTTCTTAATTTATTACACTGTTTTATTTATAAACAAAAGTATAGATCAGTTGAAATAAAATTATAACATAACTAAAGCAAAGCGCGCGCTCTGATTGGTTAATTCAGCGTCTACTTTTTGCCCCCTGAAGTGTGTGCTAATGTTTACAAAGCTTTTTGACAGCCATTGTTTCCAAAGTAATGGCCGACGTCCCTTCCACCAGAAATGCGGAGCAGTCCTCATAGTTGTCTGAAGATGAGACAGATAGTCCATCCTTTGAAACGTGAATAAACTTTATCGAGTTGCTGGTGTGCAGTCGGTCGTCATGAATGAATTTTCGCGCGCTTGTTTTCTCTTGTCATGTAAGACCACACGAACATTCGTTTTGTGATGTAGCTCAACAAAAGGACTTCTTTTGTTCCAATGTCTCAATAGTCAATGTCTCACTCAATAGTGTACGCCATGGCGCTTACCATTTGTTAAATACAACATACAGCTGGTAAATAAGCTAGTGACTAATTTCTCATATTAAATATAGATTCCCCGGTTAGCAGAGGGTTCGTCTCATTTTTCGCTCGCTCAGCAGAGAGACCTGGAGCATTGCTAGTTGGGGAATATAAATTTAAGATTAATAAATAAACTTAGGAAACTAAAGCTTCTCATACTTTCTAATTCTGAAGCCATCTACTCTTAAATATTATTCGTTTTATTTGCTTGGAAACAATACATGCGCTTTTATAATATATAGGCATAAAGAATGCGAAACGTAAACGACCATGCAGCAAAATGCATGCATTCACTCTTAACCCAAGTGATGGCGGGAATATTTGCCTTGCACCTTGCAATAGGAGGTGTGCTCATGTTTGATGTGATGAATAGCATTGTTTTTGGCTCTCAAGAAAACTGCCAGCAAGGCTGCGCCAAAACCTTTGTCCAATTGTCCGGGACAGGTGGAAATTTAGTTCGGACATGTCAACCTTTGAGATACAACTTGTCCGTGAGACAAGCCCATTTTCAGTAAGGAAAAATAAATAAACAGTTGAAAATTGTGTTCACATTACAGTAGAGTTAAAATATATCTTGTAGTCATAGAAACAAACCTCATACTTGACAAAAGGTTACTTTGCTCTTCCGCGGCCATTTTGTTTGTTTGGTTTTTTTTTATTTGTTTTCACTTTATTTCCGCACTACTTACCCAAGTCTGTTGTGGCCACTCTGGTGCAAAAATGGTGCAATATTGTGTTGAAGTCAGCTGTCGCATAAAAACACGACAAGCGCTTATATTGGGCAGAAGCTTCCGCCACGTTGAGTTCGATTCAGGACTCGGAGAAACTGGGCCCGAGCAGGAATGGTCGAATGGAAAGGAGTTTTCCAGTTATTCCTATCATCCGGAATTATAGGCCAACCTCGGGAGGTACACCCAAAATTTCGGAATGGAATTCCGGAAATGTCTGTTCCATCCACTACCCCACCGGTATTTTTGGTCGCACGGAAAGCGCCCACTGAAATACCTTCTACCGCATCAGAGAAACCACGCCTCGTGTGTAAACGTTTTCATCATTCCTTAGACTAACACAACACTACAGACTAACATGTACACCTTACGTTGACCTCTGACATCACCTCGGAGAATAAGACTGCTTCGTCAATGATTTTTCACCCAAAGCAGTGGTTTCGTGCTACTTTGGAAGACATGCTTTGAATATTAAATGTAGAAATAAAAAGGCTTCTGTCAGTTTTGACGCCGGCGACACAGAAGCAACATTACAAACTGCTATCGCCTTGGATGCCTTGACACATCCGGGATCTTCCTACGATCCAGATAAACAGTAAACAGCCTTTGTTGTACAGCGGTAGAAAACTCTTTTGTTTAAGACAAGCTCGGTAAACATGTCGAGAAATTTATTTCTAGATGGTAATTGAATTTCAAGAAACATTCATTCCTCAAACAAGTGTTCTATTATATTTATGGAATGACAACTCATTTACCCTTTCTTTGAGCTTTGTGTCATACGAATACCTTTTGTAATGAAAACATACCGGAAATATGGTTTGATCTATATCTCTTGGAGTTACATCGAAAATTGAGCCAAACATGATTAAGTCAGTTTTAACTCACCCTCCCGAAGCTTATTTATGTAAGTCAAAGTTGGTTGCTGAACAACAGATCCCATCTGCAATTTGTGACTTGAATTTCAAGTTGAGTAAAACTGGGATTGGGTTAAAAGATGGATAGTATATTTTGCTACTTCTATAAGCTTTAAATAGTGGTTGATTTAATACCCATTTACTCGTATACACCATGCCAGGTCTTCCCTATCAGTTTAATCACGTGACGATCCCTTCATTTTCCGTGTGGAGGAGGTGGCCAATTGCCACCATTTTGTTGTTGTTGTTGTTGTGTTCATGGCGAGAGAAATTTGGGGAGAGTACCTGTCCTCGGGCATGCTGTACCCTTCCCAGATTTCGATCTTCAGAGAGAAACAAGACGGTGGCGTTCGAACTCTTCAATCAAGGTTAAATAAAGGCTACGAGTCCACAGCTTCTACGCTCGTAATAGTGGAATGTCAACTTGAGGATCTAGAATAAAGGATCAGTTATTTTGACTATTTTCGAATTCGGCAAAAATGCGTTTGCATGATTGTCCGTATAGAGTCGTTAACAGTGATCGTATGCAAATTTCCTTTGAAGCGAAAATACTTAGTTCTTGTTATGATTGTTGTTTTGTCAAGAAGTTTGGCGCGGACAAGAATGTCCTTGAGAGATTTTCCTTCCTGTAAGACATAATCGGTGGCTGATTAAAGATTTCTTTGAGCCTAGTGTTGTTGAATCATGTGCCAGTGTTTCATGAGATTCTTTTTAAGATTCGGTGCGGCTGGATTGTAAGTTGTAACAAACGGCAGAATCTTGTTTTGTTGCGAAGAGCCTCTTTTCGGTCACAGAACTGAACTTCAGTCAAATATTCAATTCATTGCGTCAAAGATATGCGTGTATACGATTTCCCATGATTTAACACGGCATATACTTTCTTGCCTAGCTCTTTTATTAATTTGCCAGACTGAACTTGCTTTTTTAAAGATAGCTCTGCACCAGAAGTCTCTCTCTGCATTGCAAACCTTTGAATCGCAAACCTTCATATCCTGTTCAATGGGTGATGTTTAGTATAGTAAAGGAAAGCGTAATCATCAGCACAGCATAGCACAACTTCAGTAACACAACACGACACAATAGGCCAGTTTCGATATTAGGTCATATTGTGAGATGGTCCTTCATCGAGTTATGTTTTAACATCTTTTTTTGTCACGTGTGTAGACTCTGTATCAAGGGATTTATAAATCCAGTCTCCTTAAGTCCATAAATCCAGTCTCCTTATGTGCAGCGCCCCTCTAAGACAAAAAAAAAGAATGTTTCGTACCGCGGTACAACAGACTATAACTGTAAAATATGTTCAGAATTTCTCACAGTTTGGTAACCATCACTTCCTGATCAAACGCCTGTTGTAGGTGGCTAAGCGCAGTTTCTGATGTTCTTAGCGTTGTTGCTGATGTCAAAGCGGAAGATTTCTTATTTCTTCTTTTAGTATTTATGATGCCTGGCGCCGCTGGCCTTCTCAAACAACACAAAACGAGGGCTTCTCCAAACTCAGGAATTCTAAATGCGTACACAACTGGATTGACAAAGGAGTTGGAATAAGTTAAAACGACCATCGAGAGATAATATTTTGAAGGTATCTGAAAGTGATGTACAAAGATTAAATAGTTCGTGATAGTTAGAGGGAGCCACAACAGCACAGCAAGTGTAGATACAAACATCAAGGTCTTTGATAAACGTTTGTTTCGCGAGGCACTGCTATGCCGTTGAGGTGCGAGTCCTCCGCGTTGAAAGTTTCTCCAAATGCCGATGTTACAGCCACATATGATCAATGTTAAGATAAAAACGAGAGGTGTCCAAACATTAGAATGTTTGGTTGCAATTAAGAGATTCAATACAATGTAGATAGCAGTAGAAAGAAGAGCGAGTGTCCAGACCATGAATAGAATAATGCGGTATGCTTGCATTGATAGTGTTCGGTGTTTTAGTGGCCGATACGTTGCGTAAAGTCTCTCGGCGGATATGAAAGCCGCAGATATTAACGACGCAAATGTGAAAAAGGAATCAACGACCATGTAGAATACGGACAAAGAATTCAGCCATCCACCTGCCCAAAACTTATACCCAGCTCCGACTGAGTAAATGTAAATCGGTAGAGTCACAGTTCCTATCATCAAGTCAGCAAACGCCATATTGATTACTAGAAACAAACTTCTCTTACGGAGTCTCCTGTTTACCGCAAACAGAACGATGATGAGCAAGTTTCCCACAACAATTAACACAAACTGCAAAATATAAGCGCTGCAAAATGCGATGCCTTCTGCCTTGGAGGGAACAATTCTTGATGGAACAGTCGCGTTCTCTGAGTTAGTATTAGCTGCTGCTGGCATTTTTCAATTTAGTTTTCAATAGATGGTTCGAAACGCCGATTAAACTTCTCCGATAACAACGTCTTGCTACAGGATAAAAAGCAAAACACAAGTGGCACAAATTTGTACCTTTTTCAACCTTTCAAAGCCGATCATCGAGGACTAATTCAACAAAGTCCACTAACATACAATACCTCAGTTAAGTGCTCTACGTAATATATCAAACACGAGTGACAGTGTTTCATCGGGATATCCAAACACCGAGAAGAGAGTTGAAAATACGACGCGCAGCGGAGTATTTTTTGACGAAATTCGAGGTGTTTGGATAGCCGATGAAACACTGTCTCGAGTGTTTGATATATCTTCTCAATCGAAACAAAAACTAAGGAGAAAACGGAGAGGTAAAATCGTCAAAATCTATGCTAATTAAGACCGGGTATCCAAACCTCCTTCACGGTTGTGATTTTCTTTGTTTTAACCTGATGAATTATTAATGAGTTTGAGAACTTACTTTCAAAGTTGACGCAGGTTTTCAGGGAATTGGTGTACGCATGTGCAACTATCGTAGAACGGCAGATGTAATATTTACTTTTGGCTGTAATGTTTGCACTTCAAGAAGGAGAGTGGTTAATAACTGAATGAGACCTTGGAGTAGAATAAATTAAACGCGAGAATCCAATCGTAGTTGAGACGTTTTAAGGAAATTTCTTTTTAAAAAGCAAAAAAGTATAGCTCAGTCAATGGAAACATTGAAAAAATATCATACAATCTTGGTTTTGATTAAAATATATATATTGTACTAGTAAACATTTAACTGCAAAATCGTGATCAACATCACCAAGTTTGATCCTAAGTTCTATAATCACTTCATCATGACAGAAACTTCTAGACTTTCTTACTTATATCTATCTTTTGACCAGCTGCAAAATTATGTTTGCATTCAGTGGAATAATTATCGACCATGAGGTGGTCCTGTATCCAGGTAAAATTTTCTGTATTTTAGATGTAGTTAAAGTTTGCGCAAGGAGAGTAAAAGTCCAAATCTTTGATTTCAGCTTCTTGTTGATCTCTTGTTTAAAAGTTATATTCTTAGCATGGCAGCAACATCTGATATTAGTATCAGATTTATGTACAATTCTCTTTTAAGAACACATGGTTTGTTTTTCAATTCAAGAACGTATATGCATAACAAAGCCAGCACAGGCTCTCTAAAGGTTTGATCTCATGTTTTCAACTCTCCTTAAAGTCTCCTTAAAAAGTCGGCATACGAGCCTAGTGGCTCATCAGCCCGGAGCTTATCCCGGTTTCAGTAGCATGAAGCGACTAGGAGTATTTCTACTCCCCCCTGGATGGCATGCTAGTCCGTCGAAGGGTTACCCCCAGCATCAAGTTCGCCGGTACCCATTTATACACCTGGGTGGAGAGAGGCACTGTGAGGGTGAAGTGTCTTGCCCAAGTACACAACACAATGTCCCCGGCCGGGGCCAGGGCTCGAACCCGGAGCGCTCGCTCCGGAGTCGAGCGCACTAACCATGAGACCATATACAACACCAGGGCTGTTGATGATGCCGGAAAGGGCTGCTCCCTCTACATCATAGTGAGATATTCTTATCATTTTTTATATCAGATATTTAGCGATACTATTTAATATATTGCATAGTTTTAAATTTTCTTAATTGTCTTTTTTATTATCTATTTAGTTTGTGTCCCTAAATTAGTAGGGGACTTTCCCCAGCTACGTGGCTCCGACACATAAATAATGTTTCTAATACTACTTCACTAAACCCAGGTATTCTTAATGCGTACACCACGGGATTGGCAGACAAGTTGGAGTCATTTAGAACGTTCACCAGGTAATAAAATTTCCACGGTATTTGGAATTCAAAGACATAGATTAAGGTGGCCGAACACAGTTTTCGCGCGTGCTCTTGCTAATGCAATTCAGCGCGCACAAGGATTTCAAAAAACAAACGTGGCGTTAATATAGCGATCATTTTATTTGCTTAATGCCCGAACTATCTGTACTATTTTTCTTCATAATTGAACACAGTGCATTGATTGTTTTAGTCTTTCATTTCTCTAAATATTCCGTAATTCATCGTATGGCTGCAAGCTGTTTATAATAGAGTATCTACCTATCTATCTATCAAGAACCACTCATTAGAATTTCACGAAATTTGGCACGAAAATACTTTAGGAAATAAGTAACTGGAGTACTGAAAAAAAATTGAACTTGAACAAAGGAAATTCTAGATATTCCAGTAAACATTCAACAAGGGATAATTAAAGATCTCTCTGTTAAATCATCATTAAAATAGCGTTAACTTGTGAGCGTCGTTACAAGTTAATTTTTTTGCAAATAAACAAAACCGATTTTAAAAGGCCTGTTTATATTTATTCATGTTGCCATGGCAGTGGCACATTCGTCAGCCTAACTATCAAAAAACCGAAGTTAATGTTGTTAACTTGCTTGCTGCCATTTTTGGCGACCAAAGGATCAAGGGTTTTAGAGAAAAAGGTGAATGAAACAGGTATCGAAAACGGTGTTCAGCCAACCGACCGCAAAGCAAGAAAAGATACAAACAGCAGGGTCTTTGTTAAGTGTTTGTTTGAGAGTATCTGTTTTGCTGTCACGTTGTGTAGAGAAATTTCCACGTCGAAACTTTCTCCAAATGCCGATGTTATAAACTACATATCATGAATGTTAGAGCCATGACGTATGGCATGCAAAAATACATAGAACGTTTGTATGGAAACAAGAAATGTGATACTGAAGAGGGCAGTGATAAATATGGGTTATTGACCAAGTGTGAGGTCAAGATGGCTTGATATTGGCCGAGTTCTTTTTTGATGTGTTTATGGACACCAGGACGGAGACGGAGTCGAGGCGAATAAACACGCAAAAAAGAACGAGGCCAATATCAAGCCATCTTGACCGAACAAGCTTGGTCAATAAAGGATTTATTATATGGCTTTCGGGGAAATTTTTCTTGCGGGACAAGGCGGGTAGTCCCGAGCGGGCAAGATAGCTCCATCTTGCCCGCTCGGGTAGCCAATCACAGCGCAGGATTTGATTCATCTGGCCCGCTCACGAAGCTAGCCATGGAATAAGGAGAGTTAATGCCCAAGCACTTTAAATAATAATACTTAATGCACGCATTGATAGTGTTTGGTGATTGAACGGCTAATAATGGCGTAAAATTAGCTCGCCCGACATGAAAGCTACAGAAATTAACGACGCCTGCGAGAAAAGATATCAACGATCATGTAGAACGATGACAAAGACGTCGACAAACCACGTTTCTAAATATGAAACCTCCTCCCAATGCTGTAAATGCTGATCGGTAGCGACACATTTGCTAACATCAGGTCAGCAAACGACACATTGATGATTACAAGAAAACTTCACTTGCGAAGTCCCCAGTTTGCAATGAAAAAATGTAAGCGGTGCACAAGGCAATGTCCTATGCCCGGGAGGGTACAACTGTTGACGAACAAGTCGAATTTTCCGAGTTAATGTTAGCGGCTGCTTTGATTTTCATTTATTTTGAGTTATCAGTGAACGTCCATTAAACGTTTTGCAATAACAACGTATTGTTACTAGACTGAGGGACTAAAATTTAAGCAATAGAACACTTTTTCCGTGGTTACTTAGCCTCATCTAAACACGAGGAGGGTTGGGAGCATTCGAGACAGTTATGCAAATTCGAGACGTAGTCGAGGATTCTCTTAACCCTCCGAGTGTTTAGATGAGTCTATTTAAACAAGGAAAAAGTGCTCTATCGCTTTTATAAAAAATACGGTCGAATCTAAAACGCCACAACCGTGTTTACATACTCTTATCTAAACACACCTATCGAAAAATGAGAGCGCGCGTAGTAGCTCAATTATTTTATAAAGGAGTTTTGTAATCTGCATATTTCGTGGACTGGCTATCGAAGACTAGTTCAACAAAGTTCCATTAACACTCAATACGTCATTTAAGTGGCCTTTCTTTTAGAGTTGACGCAGCTTTTCAAGGCACTTACATACACCTGTACAATCTTAATACAACGGCAGATGTGTTATTTATTTTTTTGTTGTAATGCGAATGGCAAATGAGACCTTGGGAAAGAATGAATTACAAGCGAGAATTTGGTTTTTAGTTTCCAATGTAAATCATACCCGAGAAGTTTAATGAGGCCCTATCATAATTTTACTTTGAAAAGTCATAGCCAAAAAGTGTACTCAATTTAATGGAAACATAAAAAAATAATCTTGGTTTTGATCAAAAGAAAAAAACAATTAACTATTCGGTAAAATTGTAACTACAACTACAATATCGTGATCTGAATTTCAAATTCTTTTCTCAGTGGCAGTTTGATTATCTTCTGCTCAAAGCTATTTGTCAAGCGATTACTTTTTTGTCAGTTCTCTTCCTATTAATACTTCTCTGAAGTCTAGCTGTCATCTTCCCGCCAACGGCGAGATTAAAGAGCTCTTTGTATCGTTTGTACGTGCCTCGCATGGCGTGATGAGCTCTTCATATGCAAAGTTCCTTGTAGCATTATCTGCGAAAAGCAAATTACAACTATTTAACACCTGGGGCCCGTTTCTCTAAAGCCCCGGAAACCTTTTGGGCCCGTCAAGCCATTTTTAGTTCATCTGTATCTGAAAACGGAGAAGTGTATACGCCTGAAACGTCTTGTGTAAAGAGAACCTCTGTTTATATTAAGAATACGTGAATAAAACAGCTCTGTAATCATAAGCTTCGTGATTTTGCTCTGGCTTTCCGGGTGCGAAAACTTTTCGGGACCTTCGAGAAACGGGCCCCTGGCCGGGTTGCCGGATCGAAAGCCGGTCAACGCTAACCCAGGATTGAAAGTTAAGCGAAGTATTTATTTTTCTTATATAGAAATGTTTCCACTGCTTATGTTTTGTGTAGTTTGAGATTATTCATGCTCAAAACTGTAGGACACACAATATAACCAGAACACCTCACCGAAAAGTCACAAAACTGAAATCAAAACTCTCGCTAATCCTGGGTTAGCTTAAACGGGCTTTGAACAACCCGGCCCTTTACCACAAAGGTTACTGTTGACTTTTAAGGGTGCGATCCGGGGAAATCTTTCTGTAGGCGCTACTATAAAGAAAAAAACTTTAAACTATACATCATTGTACAGATATTATACTGTCTGTAGAGTGCGACAATACATGTAACAATTTTTTTCTATTTTCCTTTAAAAACAAAACTGACCGTACTTATTGCAAAAATCACAGTGTACTGTATCACTCAGAACATGAAGAGCTAACAAAATGTTTGACGCTTTTTCGGTATTTCCATTTGTTGCTTAGAAAACCCTGTTGAACACGAGACAATAGAATTTTTTTCGATTGTTGTTACTGCCAGGACGAGTAACAACTGACAAAGACACACTTCATACCTTGGTGCGCTGATATATGGCGAAACTTTTAATTTGGCTAAGTTTCGTTAAAATCCGATAAATATGTTTACCCTGTCAAGTCATTTGAATAGAGGCTATTACCGGCGCAAAACTCAACTTCGAGTTTTGCAACTCGAAAGAAATTCATAGTTTTCGTACCTCCCTGAAACGGTTGTCAAGCCTGCCATGCCGCCAACCAACTTACGCCACTTAGAACCGCGTAGGGAATACGCGATCGATCCTCGCGACAAAGAAGGCTTGAGGATTATGAGGTTATTGACATTCCCGGGAAAGGTTTTGCAATTCAGTGACAGGGAATCAGTACTACATCGGGAGAAGCGGACGAAGATGACGACAACTTGTACCCAATTTTCAGCAAATTCCCTTGGAGGGCATCAAAGACTTTGTGGGGGTCTCCACTAAGTTTTTGCCACTGACAAAGCGCCTCTCCATTTATTTCTAATTAAAACATTGGATTGCATTCGCCCCTCGACGGTGTAGACATATGAAGGAATGCAGGATTGATCGGGGATTCTACGAGCTCTGAAGAGAGCTCCCGATAAATTGTCTGCATTTCCTTCGAAGAAGACATTTTGAAAAGAAGAAGTAGAGAAGCGTCTCTGTCATCAAAAGTGATCCGATTGAAGTTGTGAAGTATTAGAGTTTGCCGCATCAGTTGATGCTTATTACAATGACAATGGATTGACGCGAACAAAGCATTGTGAAGATGTAGTATTTTATCGAAAACTCTTCGGGATCAGGTTTATGAGAATTAAAATACTTTCCGAGCAACTACATGTACATGTAGAGAATGCAGGGCCACATTTGGAGTAATATTAACCGGCAAATTGGTTCGGCATCTAGTCAGGCCAGGTAATTTAGATTTAAACAACCTGTAAGGTATATTTCAACGAAACCTACGCTAAAGACTAAACGGCCGCGATCGTGGAAGTAAAGTTCTTTAAAAAATTATGTCACACCTTGCTGGGTTGACCGCATTACAACAGTTCTTTTATGTGACGAGTGCAGTATTGTTTGTGGGGGCAGAGCTATGAAAGCTCGCGGGAAGTTTAAAATCAAGGTGGCAAGTTTCTAAAGAAACTGTGGTGCTGCGTCGGTGGGAGTATTACAAGATAATTTGGTTTTACGCTCGAAACGTCAGCTTCCGAATCTCTTTACGGTGGCCAACTCACATTATCAACCCAGTTGATAAAACCAAAGTAAGTTTAAAATCAGACGACTAAATCCCTGTGGCATATTTGAAGGGACGAATTTGCATTTCATGTCAGTGCTGCGGGAGTTGGTTGCACGAAAGATGGAAAAAATAATCCTTTTTAATTTTTTTATTCGTTATCACATCACTTAAAGAAACGATACAGTTACTTACGTTATGTACAGTACAACTTCTTGAATTACTAATAACACGGATATTTACATTTACAGTGACACTAAGTAACATTACTTACGATACAGCTATAGATCGTTTTCACTGTCACGCAATAAAAAAATAAATCGAAAACTATCCAGTGGAAAACGCTAAGAAATTGTGATGTTATAGAAGATAAAAAAATAAGACACTTCTCCAAGTTTTAGCCCTGTGCGTTTCCCCAAACTTCAGATATTCGTCGAAATGTTTCACAAAAATTTACAGAGCCCAGTATCAAAACGCCATGTTGGTGTACCTCCATGGTACACCAATATGGCGGCCGGAAAATAGTGTAAACATCTGGAACTTACTTTGGCTTTCTAGGCGACTGATTATCAGTAATGAAAAAACAACTATTTACATAAGCACTGTTCCTAATGCTCTAGCTTCTAACTGGACTCAAAATCATGAGATAAGTATATATTTTTCAACAAATTTGATCGTAGCCTTGTGTCACGCACCTCCATAACTCGGAAATTCAAAATGCTCTGGTTTTCAAAGGAAGCACGCTATTGAGCTGTAAAGTTGTAAACAGATATAAATATGTCACCTCTTATACCTGATGAGGATGAAAACTTTTGTGGATCTTTAGTTTTAGATTTTAGAAAGTGATGACGTCACGTGAAAACGATCTATTAACATTTCTTACAGTAACTTATGGTTTATAATAATACTTGCTTGCACGAAAGATGGAAAAAATAATACTTGCATTGGCCGGAATTCCGCAAAAACTCGACAGGGCAATCTTAAAGCCTCAAACAAAAAAAGCCGTATGAATACTAATTTCCTCACCCATTTCTTCTCAAACTTTTACTTCTGAAAGAGTCAAGGCCATAAAAAGGGAGCGCTGAAATAGGTACTTTTGAAGACCCCCAAAAAACCACTTCCCAGTGAACCACATGCGTAATAACAGTCACATTTTCTTTATTAACTTCTCAACTACCAAAGCCATATGAATACTAAATTGTAAACTGAATATTTATCCCGCAAAGGAAGAATTTTCGAGTGGTTCTGCAGAGTTTCGGTCGATTTCTTTTATTGTTTTCTGTACATTTCCCTAATTGGCTTTCGAATTTAGCGCCGCAAAGCGTGGAAAAGTCCCGGATATGTCGTGGCATTGTGCGCGATGTAGTACTTTAAGTAAATAGTACATGAAAGATGGTCCTGTGACTGTTGAGTTGTGATGACAATAAAATCAGAGATCTACGGGCTGAAACTACAAAACTCATAATGCCCAGTTCGGTTTTAGTTCTACAGCATGTCGTGTACCACGAGGCACCACAGTTCACGTGACTTGCTGATCACATGACTGTAGTCACGCACGTTACGTCACAGTCACGACACATCCATAGTCATAGTCATAGTCATAATCATAGCAATTTTTCTTGGACAACTCTGTCCAAGGGGGAAAGGTGCAATGAGGTTATCCCTATGTAAAGCACCAACCCATGAGACAAGGCCAGACCACAACACCGGGAACTACGTGCCCTACTCTTTTCGATAAGTGTGTGGGTTCTTTAACGTCCCCTGCTAACCATGTAACATTAGGGACCTTAAGCAAACCACGACGGCATCGGCAACGAGAACGTCACAAAACAAAAGGTTTAATGAGCAGAACAATAGCTGTGCACGTGCGTTATAATCCTTTGTACATTTCTTAGCCGTCCTCTGCAAAACAACAAAATGAAATGACCAAGTTTTGAGTATTTTGGAGAAGGTGAACCACAGCGGCTTATTTTTCGTATTTTCGTTTGGAATTGAACGCTGGCATTACTTATTAAGCTTGGGCAAGTTCTGAGACCGATAGACGCACTGAAAAGATCTAGCCATTTGCGAAATTCGACGGTAAAATATAAGTTGATTTTTGTCTAGGCGTCGTCCTTGGCGCCGCCGTCGTCGTTGCTTAAGGTCCCTATTGAAGGTGCAGGAGACGGGGCCTACGGTTATAGTCCTTATCCGAGAAGACCTGAACATCTAATCATTTGCAGATGAATTTACAAAGGCAGCACATTCTCCTCAGTTATTTTAAGACCGAGTGTTCGTCCGGTCTTTCGCTTACAATAATAACTTAGGCCCTTTCCCTTACAATAATAACAACAACAAAAATAGAATAGAGGCAAGTTCAAGTCACTGTTCAAGTGTTCAACACAAGCCATAATCTTCGAGCAAGGCAGGGGTACGTCTGGTTCGCCTGGAACGTTTTGGTAGGAGAGCTGGGACTGATTCTGTACTGTCTGCGACAGAGTATGCTGGGTACAATGTGTTATTCTCCTGAATAACAGGGGTAGATGTGGTTTGGTCCGCAGGCTCTGGCACAACAGTTGATCTGCGTTCATTCTCGGTCTGGTGTGGTGCTTCGTTGTTGCTACTTGGGGCGCAGCTGGCGGCGGTCTCTGTCTGCAGAAGCGCCGCCCATCACCTGAACTTCATATGAGCGTCGGCCAAGAAACGTGTGCAGCGATCTAAGCTCTATTTCAGCCCACCAGCTCGTCTCATTCGGATTGCCTCATCCACCTTCAGGGGAATAAGGTCCTTTGCACCCTGTTTTATTGCTTGCACTGCAATCTTTTCCTAGGTGTTAGGTTTCTCGCTATAGTCTTCAGGTCACTGTTTGGCTACATTAATTTTTCAGCAGTTGGCAGCAAAGTGCACTTGAGCCGATCTAACGGTCTTTGAACTGCCGAGGTACTGAATCCCTCACTTGGGGTGTTGCGCCCAACGAGGATCATCAATAATGGATCTCGTTTGTTTTTCCTTCGCTTTCAACAGCAGTCCTTTGCAGGTTTTCACAGCATTTTCCACTCTTCCATTCGCTAGTGTATATCTTGGGTTTGAAGTTCGGTGCTCGAACTGCCAATCTGTGGAGAATTTCGTGCATTCCTGATTTTCAAATTCGGGACCGTTATCGGTGACCAGCACCTCCGGAATGCACCTTGACTTAAGTAATAACAGCTTAAAAATCAAAAACTGAAAATCCAAACTGAAAAATTTGTGCAACCCTTAAAATAAGAAGGCAATCGAAGGTGGGATTTTATCTCAAGTCCTCGAACAAGCTGGAAATGAAGTCATAAGAAACTCCAATCTGTCTGAAAGACTTTGCAAGCCCTGTGCAGCGAAGCTAGGAAGCACTTCTGAAGAAATGACCTTTATTACTTGAACGATAAATGCGGTCAATCCGAAGTTCGTCGCTGTAAACACCTGTAGTGAACTGGAGATCGAGTCAACATCCAGGTAATCGCAGGTCAAAAAGAGCGCTGCTGTCTGCTGTATCTACTCCAGAGAGAAGTCCCGGAGCAAAAAATTGCAGAAAAATTTCTTCCGAATTCCAAGGGCCAGGTACCGAAGATGAAGTCCTCAGACCAAGAGTCGGTGCCGGTGTTCGAAAATCTCTGGGAATGCAATTCCAGAAAAATGTTGCGCTTCGTCAAGAACAGCCCGCCGTAGCGATCCGCAAAAATGAAGATTCTCTTCTAAATATTAACGATATCATCGACCCTGAACTGCAGTCGACCTTATTTGATAAACTGTCACAAGCCTCGCGAAGAAATGCATCTCTTCTTTCCGCCATTTTGATTTTTGTCTCTACCGGAACTGAAAACGAAGATTTCGTAATGAATATTTAAAATTAACCAATCAGCGCTTTGCGTCCAAAATTTGGACGCAGACATTGGATCTTCTGAGACTTGTGTGCAGGCTCCCCTAGTGGGGCTTCGCTCCGAATTTGCTGTGCTCCTCCAAGATCCGGGAGCCTGTCCGCGGGCTACCTAATCAGGAATGTCTGCTGCCCGATGACAGACAGCTAAGCAGCAATTTTCTACCAAGAACGCGAAGGATGTTCAGGTGTATTGAACGTGTAACTAGACTCAGTGTCAAAACGTTTCTGCCAAAAACCACCCTTGGCATCTAGGACTGTGAACTTCTTTGATTGTGCAAGTCGAGTCGTGACTTCCTCCACTGTGGGCATTTGGTAATGCTCTTGACGGATGGCTGTGTTCAAATCGCAGGGGTCATGGGGTATGCGCAGTTTGTTGAACTTGACAACGACCATTATACAGGAGACCCACTCGGCTGGTTCAGTTACCGGGTTGATGACGTCACTGGCCACCATCTCATCCAGGTTTTTTATGTGGTTTCGCAAAGCTACTGGTACACGGCGGGGTGGGTGCACCACGGGTAGCACGGCGTCATCGGTGTCTATGTGATACTCGCCTGGGAGGTCCCCCAAGGCTTAAAGAACATCCTTGTATTCATCTACAAGGTAGGGAATACCTTTCCTTACACCTACACCAGGAGTCGCCTCGAGACCATTGGAATATGTCTGCTATCACAGTCATTAACTGTGACAAGCTCCAGTTCAATTCAGTTTCTGTATGATAACAGTGGTGCAAGGTCGTCTTCTGTAATGTTTAAAAGCAACACATCTCTTTTCCCATGGCGCCACATGGGGAGTTCTGTTGACCCCATTATCTTGTACCGTTCATTTGTATAAGGTTTTATAACTTTGCGTGAGCGGTGATTGGATTGACTTGTTTGAAATCCACGTCCCCAGTGGCTCGTCGGTGATCTTTCCGTGAAAGGAGGTTGAATTCTGCACCTGGTCTAGTTGGAATGTCACCTGACTCTGACTGCTTGCCTTGTTAACTTCCATGGCAATCATTTCGCGTGAGCCACATCCAACTTGATTTATGCGAAAAACGTCTTTCACCTGACTTTGACTGTTTGGCTTGCCAACTTCCATGGTTATCATTGTACGCGAGCCACTTCCAACTTGACTTAACTACAAACCTCTTCAGTTACTTCATCTACAGTGTTTACATGTGAGTTCGTTGATCGGGAATTTGACTGGAAGTGGTTCTTTTGTCCACATTTGCAGCAGGTTTGTCCAAAGGTAGGGCATTGGTGATTTGCATGATGATACCCGCCCACAGAATCGGAATTCTGGCCGCTTTCTTTAGTTCAATTCTTTATCGCTCTTGTGTTCTGTTTTAAAGGCGCCAACTGTCTCCTCTGTTCCGCTAGCAATCATCTTTAATTGCTGACTGGTCTGCTCTGGGCTTTGCATATATCGATTGCTTTAGACAAGGTCAGGTTGTTTACTCGTAAAAGGCGTTCTCGTACTTTCTCACCTCGGACCAAACGGTCGCGTATAAAATCTCGTCCGCTGTGATCGCCCGCCTCTTGTTTACGACTGTATTGAAACGACAGCGTTCGCACAATTACCTGAGTGCGGGCTTCGCAACATTCATCAAATTTGGTTAACACATCCTTAATACTGTCTTCCTTCTGGCCTTTGTTCAATACAGACGTATCAAATGCTTTGACAGCATCTTCTCCGATGACTGGCAACAATATTGACACTCGAACAAGATCATCTTGCTTGCAAATTCCGGCCGCAATTTCATATCGTTGCCAACCTATCTTCCACTTTTCCAGTTACTAACCAGACTGTCATCCACTCCCAGCGGTTTTGGCGGCGGCAAATATTCGCCGGAGGCAGTATCAAAGGAGTAACGGGGACCGGTGGCGATTTTTCAGCATCGCGGAAAAGACAAGATGGCGGCCACAAGAAATATATTTTACTGACTCTTTGGTCGACTGTTTACTTACCAGCTTATCGTTGGACGCTTCAAAATTCTCAAATCGTCCTGTAGCGAGGCTATAAGACCACTTGTGACACCATGTTGAGTTGTGATGACAAAAAAATCAGAGAACTACAGGCTGAAACTACAACAAAACTTCCAATGCCACGAGGCAGCACAGCGTTATCACACGATTATACTCACGCACGTCACGCCACAGTTACGCCTCGCAAAACATATTCTTAAGATAGCAGGGACATCTGACGTTAGAATCAGACTCGTGTACAGGGGACGTTTTTGAAAATACGTTTCGTTTCACAATTCAAGAGGGTATAATTTACAACATCAACACAGTTTTTAAAGTTTGGTATCCAAAACCTCCTGTTCATCATAGCTAGGTGTGGACAAATCGTCTCTGTTCTTAATGTTCTTAGCCGGCTTCTGAGCAAGAGTCTTCTTATTTGTACGTAACCTTCTGTCAATGTTAGGCACCGCTGGCCTTCTTGAACAGCACAACACCAGGGCTTTTCTAAACTCAGGTATTCTTAATGCGTACACAACTGGATTCGCAAACGAATTGGAGTAATTTATAACGTTCACCAGATAATAAAATTTCCACGGTATCTGGACATCAAAGACATGGATTAACCAGTTCATAATAATTAAAGGGAGCCACGACAGCAAAGTAAGAATAGATACAAACATCAAGGTCTTCGTTAAGCGTTTGTTTTGCGAGTCTCTGTTTTGCTGTTGTGGCGCGATATTTCCGCGTCGAAACTTTCTCCAAATGCCGATGTTACTACCACATATGACGAATATTAGAATCAAGACGAAGGGCGTCCAGACATACAGACAATGTTTGTATGAAATCAAGAAAATCGATGTACTCCAGAGGGTGGCGACAAGAAGAGACAGAACCCAAATAGTAAAAATTATTATACGGTATGCTCGCATCGGTAGTTTTCGGTGCTTAAACGGCCAGTAAATGGCGTAAAATCTCTCGCCCGATATGAAAGCCACAGAAATTAACGACGCCTGCATGGAAAAAGAATCAACGATTGTGAAGAAAATTGACAAAGACATCGACCAACCACCGTTCCAAAGCTGATAACTCTTCCCAACTACGTAAATGTAGATAGGTAGAGACAAAATTCCTAGCATCAAGTCAGCAAACGCCATATTGATGACCAGAAACAAACTTCTCTTACGGAGTCTAATGTTTGCCGCAAACAAAATTATGGTGGACATGTTTCCAACAGCAATAAAGACACATGCTGAAATAAACGCGGTGCAAAATGCTATGCCTTCTGCCTTGGAAGGAACAATTCTTGAAGAACCAGTCGCGTTCTCGGAGCAACTGTTAGCTTCTGCTGTGCTGTTCATTTTGATTAGTTTTTACTGAACGTTTAAAACGTCGATTAAACTTTGTAGCTAATAACGATTCACCGTTACTGGATGAGGAAAAGAAGAGTTCAGTAATCATCGGCACGGTATAAGACTAAGGAGCAAGTGGCACATTATGATTAAATTTGTCGGTATTAATTTACAATTTACAATTTAAGCACCAATTAGTATATACCACACAAGTGAATAGTACTTTTCGCGCGCGCTGATTGGCTAGCTCGGAGGTGATTAGCCAAGTACTATTCACCTCCGAGCAGCCGAAGAAAAACAAAGTGGCTTTTGTCGCTATATTTTAACTAATGAAGTTACTCTTTGGGCTGCTAGTTATTCAGCTTGTGTGGTATATACTAAAACAATTATTCACCTCAGTGTCGGTGAAAGTGGTGGATATTTAATATCCAGCACTATTCACCTCCACTTCGGTGAATAATTGTTAATTATCAGGAGCTAATCTCTCGCATGACATGTCGTGGTTGACATCTGCAACACATGACATGTGCAACTTTAGTAATGCAGTAGAATTAATTTCCCCAAAGATTAACCAGTAAGTTGAAGAATCGAATCGAATCAATCTAACTATACTACTTACAAGATAATTTGAAATTGGAGCAAAAGACTCGGTTTTGTTTCCGAAAGTGACTCTTACAACCACGGGTGTAGTAGTTATAAAAGGGACATGAATGATCCTTTATTAAAATGTTTTTAGCAGCTGCCAACACGAAATTTTGGTAAAGATGCAAATGTTTCGGAAGTAGTGCTGATCAGTAAGGAAAGTATTATCCACATTCCTAGTTCCTGTCCCCTGGCGCCAAGGTGGCGCATAGGGCCTCCACATGTGCTCTCCAACGATTCCTGTCTTGCGCTTTGGCGCGCACCTCTCCCCAGGACTTCCACCCTGCTCTGGACCTCTCCTTTTCTACGGTGCGCCGCCAGGTTGTTTTTGGCCGGCCTATCTTTCTCTTTCCCTCAGGGGTCCACGTCAGGGCTGTAACACAGTCGTTGTCAGGTTGTTGTCTGAGGATATGTCCAATGAATCGCCATCTCCTTCTTCTTACCTCTTCGCTCAACTTCACTACGTTAGCTCTTTCCAGTAGCTCTTTATTGGTAACCTTATCTTGCCATTTAATCTTCATTATCCTTCTCAGGCATCGGTTCTGAAACACATCGATTTTCTTAGCATCACCTTCGTTCATTTTCCATGTTTCGCAACCATACATAAGAACTGGTTTAACCAGTGTCTTGTATAACCTGATCTTTGTCTTTCTTGTCACACTGCTGGAATTCCATACTCGATTTAGTTTCACGAACGCTCCTCTCGCTTTCCCTAGCCTAGCTTTGATGTCTTCTTCTCCGCCCCCTTGTTTACATACTGTGGCTCCTAGATAGATAAACTTCTCTACATCCTCCAACGCCAGACTATTCACTGTGATGGCTTCATTATTCCTTGCATTTACTCTCATGACTTTGCACTTCCCGACATTTACCCGAAGGCCTGTCCTTTCTGCATTTTCTACTAGCCTGTCTGTTTTTAACTGCACGTGCCTTTGTGTTGATGAAATTAAAGCTACATCATCAGCGAAATCGAGGTCCTCAAGTTTTGATGTAAATTTCCATCTTAGCCCAGTTCCCTCATCTTTCACAGTATGCCTCATTATCCAGTCTATAATGAGCAGGAAAAGAAAGCCAGACATTGTGCATCCTTGCTTGACACCATTCGTTAATTCAAACCATTCTGGGGTTGCTTCTTGTTCAACAACAGTACACTCAAAGCCATCGTACAGCGCTTTAACTATGTTGATGATTTTCTGTGGGATACCATATTGATTCATTATCATCCATAAGCCATTCCTGTGCACTGAGTCAAACGCCTTTTCGAAATCTATGAAATTTAAATAGAGAGTTGCCTGCCATTCATTCACCTGTTCTAGTATATTGCGTAAGATGAAAATTTGCTCCGTCGTCCCTCTACCTGATCTGAATCCAGCTTGTTCCTTACGGAGCCTACGGTCAATCCCCATGCGAATGCGATCAATTACAATTCTTCCCAATATCTTGCTAACAACCGGTAAGAGGGTCACTCCCCGCCAGTTCTTACACTCCTTTAAGTTCCCCTTCTTCGGTATCTTAATAATGAGTCCCCTTTTCCACTTACGTGGAACCTTTTCCAGACTCCAGATCGTGTCTATGAGGTCTTTCACCCTGTCGGTAGTAAATTCAAGGTCTGCCTTCAATAGCTCTGCTGTTATCATATCTTCGCCAGGGGCTTTACCATTCTTAAGACTCTTTACTGCCCTCCTTATCTCAGCTTTACTCACGGGTCCTGTGTCTATGTCGGCTATGTCCTGCTGCTCACAATCTTCTTCGTTGATCGGGTCGGCTGGCTCCTCCCTATTGAGTATCTCCATGAAATGCTCTCTCCACCGCTTCCTTCTATCCTCACTGTTGGTTAAGGTGTTGCCATTTTTATCGTTGACTGCAGTGCTCTGCTTTGGTTTGTCGTTGCAGATTGTTTTAGTTAGGTTGTAAAGAGTCTTCATGTGCTGCTTATTCGCTGCTTCCTCTGCCTCTTTTGCTATCCCTTCTGTCCAATTCCTCTTGTCCCTGCGTATTTGCCTCTTTACTTCTTGGTCTTTGGCTTTATATTCTGCTCGCTTCTTTTCTTTCAGTCTCTCCGAGTTGGTTCCATCTAGCTTTAGTTTTATAGCTTTCCTCTGCTCAATCAGGTCCCACGATTCTTTACTGATCCATGGCTTAACTTTCTTTTTCTTATATCCTAGAACTTTCTTTGCTGTCATGTTGTAAGCTTTCTCTAAGATGTCGTTTGCCTTCTCCAGCTCAGCTTCTGGATGGTCTTCTTCTTCGTCTTCCAGTGCCTCTCTCTGCAATATCTCAAACCTGTTCCTTAGTTCCAAACGAAACCGCCTCCTACACCCATCATTCTCCAGCTTCTGAAAATCATATCTCGTCCTTCTAAGTCCATGCCTGTTGGGAACTGCTCTTAGCTTTAGCCTCAGTTTGGTGCAAACCAGGTGGTGGTCGCTGGCGATATCAGCCGATCTTATGGCTCTTGTGTCCAGCACAGATGTTCTAAATTTCTTGTTGATTAACACATGGTCTATCTGGTTGCAAGTGCGTCTATCGGGGGATATCCAAGTTTGTTTATGTATCTCCTTATGCGGGAATATTGTGCCTGTGATCACCAGGTCGTTCATGCCGCAAAAATCGCATAGCTTCTCGCCATTGTCGTTCCTGGTTCCAACTCCATGTTTACCCATTACCCTTTCGTACCCCTCCACGTCGCTTCCTACTTTTGCGTTCAAGTCTCCAGTGATAACCAATAAATCATGTTTCGGTGTTTTTTCTACAATTGCCTGAAGCTTCTCGTAGAAGTGATCTTTCACCTCTTCATCAGTGTCATTGGTGGGGGCATAGACGTGAATTAGCGTTAACTTGACATACCTAGAGTGGAATCTGGCTCGAATTATTCTCTCATCGATAGGTGTCCAGTTGATCAATGCTTTTGCTGCGTCTTTGTTTAGCATGATGGCCACGCCATGTTGATGAACATCATCGTCTCTGCCAGAGTACACTATTGTCTCGCCTGTACTGAGAATGAACTTCCCCGATCCACACCATCTACTTTCACTTATACCCATGATCTGCAACTTAGCCTCTCTCATTGCTTTCGCCGCTTGGGCTGCTTTCCCTTGTGCATACAAAGTTCTCACGTTCCAATTTCCTATCCTCAACTGTGTTCTTGGGTGGACAATTGACGTCCTCGGCTCCAGAGTTTCCATGTGGCTTTCGCTCTGGAGCGTCATGTTGTGTGCCACTTGGCCCCCAAGATTCGGTAGATTGCCTCTAATGTGTAAGGTTTCTGTAATCATTTCATTTTTTACGGGGTTAGGTGATTAGCCTAGCGCCCAACCCCCAACCTGGAGGACCAGGGGCTGTCCTTTGTCTGGTCTCTATCCCTCGACCAATCCGGCACGGTTGAACCCACCAGGGACTAGGTCCCCACCGGCATAGCTCTTGGGGTCATTGAGACACACAAGCTCCACCACCACGGCAAGGTGACAAGCCCAGGGTGAAGATTATCCACATAGCGGTTCTTTTGTGTATGTCCATGCGTAATAATAATAATAATAATAATAATAATAATAATAATAATAATCTTAATCATAAAAATTACAATTTTCTCGATTGTGATTGGTTTAAAAAACTCCTATTTTCCATTAATCCACTTGCCAAATTGTTATCGGACAGTTTGTGATCGGACAGTTCAATGAGCCAATCACATTCAAAGTTGTAGTTCAAGTCAACCAATCACATTCAAAGTTGTAGTTCAAAATCAACCAATCACATTCAAAGTTGTAGTTTTCAAAGCGACATGAAACAATTTACTTCTCCTCTGTCAGTATTTTAATGCAAAATTTCCCTTTCTTTCATAACTTGGCAATTCTTCTTTTCACGGAAATTGTAATTTTTGTGATTAATTGATAATAAAGCTTCGTGTCGTCCATATGAACTGTGCTGCCTACTGCCCATAAAGCTATAAAACAAATTTTTAACCCTTAACTGTTTCGAAATAAATATCGTCCGACTAACTACTACCTCATTTTTTGGAAGAAAACAATTTGCATAACGTTTAACTCAAGTTCGGTACGTTTGGCCTCCGTGAATTTGGCCTTGCTGCGAATGTAAACAGTTCCTTAGAGAGGCAAGAAATAGTTTTCACTCCTCTAAACATTAACGGTTCTCCTGTGATCACTCCGGATTGTAAAATAATGTTGCGGTATTCATTATAAAACGTTCACTTCATGCGCTAGCTCTTACGATGCAAGAAATTGCGAGTAGGTCTGAAGGGTGAGATGGGCATTCCATATAACTTCCAGGCGCCACTTTCATGTCCGATCAAAAAAGGAAATCATTACACCTTTCACAACTAATGAATTAATTTCCTGGAAGATTTGAATGCGTCTTAGCAAAACTCTTTCGAAGCCTTCGCACTATACTTGGCAAACCAGCTTGCAGTTGAAAAGCTGGATGACTTTATTAACAAACAGTTTTCTTTCTTTCGTTCTTTTATAGCTAATACAAAAACGCTTCATTTTTTGTGCATAAACTTATATTACCATTTTTATTCCAAGTAACTGTTGCAGCTAGTTCCTTTTCATGGTTTGAAAAAAAATAATCATTTTATGCTTCGATCGCTTTTCGAAAATTAATATTCACACTCAGGACCTTCTTCATTTGACACGAGGCAATTTATTAATTAAAACTGTTCAAGTTTCGCAAACATGGAGGGTGCAAATTTAATATGTCTTTCATTTGTTATTTTCAGCGATAACAACACACATTAGAAAAGTAATATTTATGGCAATGCCTCTTGAAATTTCGTAGCTACGATTGACTGGAGGAACTAGAATTTAACCTCTCGTGTAATTTATTCTACTCCGTTGAAATTATATTATACTGCCTCTTGAAATTTGTCTATTTTCTTCGCAGTCGTTAATTCATTTTTTACATCTGCCTCATTAATATCTGCGGCTTTCATTTCTGCCGAGAGACTTAACGCCACGTGTTGACCACAGAAAGTTTCAACAGGGAAGTGTCGCCTCCCAACAGCTAAGAAGAGTCTCGCAAAACACACGCTTAACAAAGACCTTGCTGTCTGTATCTCTCCTTGCTTTGTTGTCGTTTCTCCCTGTAATCGTCATGCACTATATATTTCTCTATCAAGCCCACATACCTTGGAAATTCTATCGCCTCGTGCTTGTTTAGTTTATTCCAACTCTTTGTCAATCCTGTTGTGTATGCATTAAGAATTCATATATAAACTACTATTTAACGTAATCCTAAAACGTTTCAAGGCAATAAGGATTTCGTGGTACGCTCAGTTCAGTGGTTATTTATTCACTACTAACATAATTTTGCGGTTGCTCAAAAAAAACATTTAAGTGATAGAATTTAGAATTTAGGAACACTTGTGGATATAATAATCAGCGATCAATACGTAGGATATATATTGAAAACATAATTGAAACCACTAATATAAAAAGGATAAATACATCCATTGTATTCTAAAATTTTGTCTATATTCGAACATATTCACCTTTCACATTTCATGTTTATCTTTCGAAGCTGTCGCACTATACTTGGCAAACCAGCTTGCAGTTGAAAACCGGATGACTTTATTAACAAACAGTTTTCTTTCGTGTTTTTATAGCTAATACAAAAACGCTTCATTTTTTTATGCATAAAGTTATATTACCATTTTTATTCCAAGTAACTGTTGCAGCTAGTTCCTTTTCGTGGTTTGAAAAAAAATATTCATTTTATGGTTATTAATATTCACACACTGGGCCTTCTTCATTTGACACGAGGCAATTTCTTTATTCGTCCGAGATCCATGTCTTTCATTTGTTATTATCAGCGATAACAACACACATTAGAAAAGTAATATTAATGGCAATGCGTCTTGAAATTTTTCAACTACGATTGACTGGAGGAACTAGGAGTTAATCTCTCGTGTAATTTATTCTACTCCCAGGTCTCTTTCCCCCTGCAAGTTAAGTAATTAACTGCACGTCCCATTTGAAGTGCAAACATCACAGCCCACATTTAAATAACACATTTGCCGTTCAAAACATCAATAACAAAACAGTTTGCAAGGCGCCCATCTACGCACTGCGGACCTATCTCCAAGTTCCTGTGGGGTTTTTATCCTTTTCTTTCAGCTCTCTAGAACGTATTCCGCCCAAAAGCAGTTTAGAGGAGTAAGGCAAACCAGAATTATTAATCCCTTGTACTAGTTGAAGTGTAGACACTGCATCCAAGAACTGGATAACACACCTGCAGCTTTAATTTATCTACATTATGGATCCGCACTCTAATGTGTAATTAAGAAACTGCGTCAACGTTAAAATGACGTTCAATTGAGACATTGGGTGTCTCTGAGGATAATTGTTGAATTTGTCCGGCACGATGATTGGCCTTAAAAAAAGAAGCGTCCAATAAAGCGAACAGCAGTATTATCTCTATGTCGGATTGAAACTCAAAAAATTTCCGTTGCTAACAATTACGGTCGATTGGCCTCCATACAGAGGAAAGAACACTATATAATAATTTTATTGCGACCTGTACCAGGCCACTCAATAAGGACTTTTATTTTTACCCACATTAGTAAAACCACAGGCGTTTTTTAACGTCAAAGTGGAAACGTTTTAATCGTTCATCTAAAACACCAAAAATGAACCGCACATCGTCAGCTAACAGGAGCTCGGAGAATGCGACTGCTTCATCAACGCTGGTTCCTTATAGAGCAGAAGGCATCGCATGGTGCAGCGTGTTTATTTTGATATCCGTCTTCACTGTCGCAGGAAACTTGCTCAACATTGTTCTCTTTGTACTTGACAAGAATCTTCGAAAAACAAGTTTATTTCTCGTCATCAATATGGCGTTTGCTGACCTGATGACAGGAGCGTTGACTCTACCTGGCTTCGCATTCATTATCGGGGGTGATTATAAGCTATGGCCAGAAACTAGTGCAGCGTTTCTTACTGGCTACAGAATCATCGACACCGTTTTCTCGCAGGTGCCATTAATTTCTGCGGCCTCCATCTCCGTCGAGAGATTTTACGCCATCTATTGGCCGTTCAAGCACCGAACACTAATATTGCGAACATACCGCATTGTTCTTGGCGTGGTGTGGATACTAGCTGTCGTTATCTCCGCAGTGATCAACGCATTATTAAATTTAATTTCATTCAAACATTCTGTGTATGTCTGGACACCATATATCTTAATTCTTATACTTCTTATATGTGGTTGTTATATCGGCATCTGGAGAAAGTTTCCTCATGGAAGGGTCGATTCGCAACAGGAAAGCAGACCTTTGCAAAACAAACGCTTAACAAAGACTTTGATACTTGTATCTGCTCTTGTTTTGCAGTCGTGGATACCTTTAATTATTTTATACTGTTTAGACATATCAAGTATCTCGATACCTTGGAAATATTTTAATATTGCCGACATTCAAAACTATTCAAACTCTTTTTTAAATCCAATTGTGTATGCATTTAGAATTCCAGAGTTTAAACAAGCGTTTCTCTCGCGCTGTTTTGGAAGGCAAGCAGCACTCAACATCGAAAACAGCAAAAGAAAAAATAAGATGCCTCTCACTTCGACGTCGCAGACGCAATTTTCCCTTTCGTAAACAAGCGATGCCATTTTCGCAACACTTAGAAAATTTCTCAACAAATTTTTCTCTACTAATATAAAGAAAAATGAAAATGTTACTAACCACCCAGTATCGAACCTGGAACCTCTGTTTCTTAACATCCCTCTTATACCACTACACTACCAGGTTCATCCGCCAAATTTCCGCAAAATTTAATTATAAAACGTGACATTCTTAAATGTTAATGATAGAGCTGCCCCAACCTGCAAATAAAAGCTAACCGCAAGCAAACCAGTGTGAATATGAACAATTAAGTATTTGGTGAGTGCGTTTTACTCCCTCAACAAATTATAACCAGTTTCTACCGTGTCCAGGCCTGAACAGAAGCAGATATGGCATCGTCCACTCTAAAAGGCTTGGTTGCTAATTCTGGCAAGCTTGGTTACCAATTATGGCATCGACCGTTAAAAATGGCATCGCTTGTTTACGAAAGGGAAATAGGCGTCGCAGACACAGCTAAGAACATTACGAACAGATCCTAGTCACCTGCAATTGTCGTTTGAACACGAAGCGATGGACACTAAACTGTAGTGGACAAAGACCAGAGAAACTGAACATTCACGTTGCCGTTTATTGTAGAACTAGAACATTGTACATAAATCTGAATCTAATACTCAATGCTGCTGTTATTTGAACTTTAAACCAGCATCACGCAACGCTAACGCCTCTAAAATCTTTTCACTTCGTGTCCGCAGACTTTTAAACATACCTTGACTGAAAATCATCTCAGTATGTAGCTTACTATTTAAGATATTATTCCAAAAACTGTAAAGATAACAACGATATTTTGGCATGCTTTTTTGCATTTTGCAACAGATGGCTATTGCGTTGAACATACAGATCTGTTTTAGGTTGGCCAAAGTATATCCTCAAGTAAGAAAATGTAGAAGCACTTGTAACTAGAATAAAACATGAAATTATATTAAAAGATGAATTTCCTTTTTGTGGACTCTTACTTAATTTTGTCTTCAAATCCATTACGCAGCTTTGAAATTAAAGCCTGAAAAAATCAGGCTTGAACGGGATTCAATGAACCTTGCTCTCTGCGATACTGGTGCAGTGCTCTACCAACGTAACTGAGCTATCAAGCAAATTGGAAGCTGGTCACATTGTCAGTTCGTAATATACCCGTCAAAGGAGTATAGAGGAGATACCGTGACATACCCGATGGTGAAAATACTTAACAATTATTCCACAAGCGCGCGTTGGATATGAGATGGATATGAGATGGTAGTCATCTCATATCCAACAAGCGAATAAAGGGGGCAAGTTTGTAAAGAAACTGTGGTGCTGCGTCGGTGGGAGTATTACAAGATAATTTGGTTTTATCAACTGGGTTGATAATGTGAATTGTCCACCGTAAAGAGATTCGGAAGCTGACGTTTCGAGCGTTAGCCCTTCGTCGGAGCGAATTGCTCCGGATTCGCTCCGGATTCGCTCCGACGAAGGGCTAACGCTCGAAACGTCAGCTTCCGAATCTCTTTACGGTGGACAATTCACATTATTAAAAACTGGATCATTGGATAATGCAATTCGAGAGTTTTCATTGGCTTAGCCATCATGGTATATGAGCCATTATACCATGATCTACAAAGATGGCGAGCGTATGTGTGATTTTTTGGGCCTTTTTGTTTTAATTGTAGCCTAGTTTTCTATTTTTGGGAGGCGTTTTTAATAAAACAATTATTCCACTCGCGCTTGTTGGATATGAGATGATTATAGCCAACTCGGCGCTACGCGCCTCGTTGGCTATCTATCATCTCATATCCAACACGCGCTCATGGAATAATTGTTTATTATCAACCCAGTTGATAAAACCAAATTATCTCATATCCAACAAGGGCGAGTGTAATAATTGTTTTATTAAAAACGCCCCCAAAATATAGCAAACTAAACCTAAAAAAAATAAAAACGCCTCAAAAAATCACGCGTACGCTTACCATATTCGTAGAGCATGGTATAATGGCTCACAGCCCATGATGGTTAAGCCAATGAAATCCCTGGAATTGCATTATCCAATGATCCAGTTTTTAATAAGTGCATATATATGAAGCATTTGAACTGAGGAGAAAGATATGAAGACAAGTACATGAATAATCATCGCAGTTATGCACACAACTGAAGCAGCTGTGAAATTAAAGCCTGGAAAAAATTCAGGCTTGAACGCCATTCGAATCCTTGCCCTCTGCGATACCGGTGCAGTGCTCTACCAACTGAGCTACCAGAGCCAACTGGGAGCTGGTGAAAAATACTCATAGGTTGGAATGTCGTTCAGGCATAAATTGTGATATTAAGAGAGAGTAAAATGGATCATAGATAAGTTTATCTTGTTGTTTTTTTTGGTTTTGTTTTTTTTTTTTGTTTCTTTTTTTTCAAGCACATGCTTGGTATATACCTCATGTGTAAACCGTATTCTCGTTCAGTTTTCTGTTTGAGTGTTTCATCGTTATGCAAATGATGCGCTATTCTAATGTTCAGTCGCTACTGACAGCTCCTCCTCCAAGTTAATTGCCTGGTTTCATGTCAAATTGTCACATTCCTCAGAGCTTTCAGTCTTATCAGTTGTAGGACCCTCTAAGAACCTGACGTTTTACAAAGTCATAGCTCGACGGGATCTTTGTGCTGTAACAGAGCTCATTTGAACATCCAAGCCTTTGCGTAGCGTGGCTAACATTAAAATGGTGGACCAGAAAGTCCGTGGCGTGTCTAGAAAGATGATTTACCTCTTGAGTTTTTGCTTACTGCATATCCCTTGCATTAGATGAAGTATTGATTTCAGTGTGTCGGAGCACTAGTGTAGTACTAGTTTCGTTTTAGTAGCAAATCTCAATGACAGCTGTTGCTGTTAGTTACGGCAGACATATTGGGGCAACATGGCGTCTCCACAAAAAGCTCAATCAATTTAGGTAAAACATTTCTCCGAATAAACGCAGATATGAAACATCACACTGGGTGTTAATTTATACATCAATCATCTGTCATATCTCGGATTCTTGACTTAATTTACTTAACGTTGACCTTTTCATTTTTGATTGCATGACAGTGAAAAACAAACAATTACTTGGCCTCTTACGCAGACGCTCTTTTGGCTCGTCACGCAATCTTCCTCCCCTAAGAACGTCTACTGAAGCCAAGATGCGTGGGGGAGGAAGATTGCGTGACGAGCCCAAAGAGCCTCTGCGTAGGAGGCTAACAATTACTCTGCTGCGCCCTAAAAAAAATGTGTACGTAGCGAAGCATTTCTTAGAGCTTCGTTCCTATGCTAAATAATGTGTGGTAAACCAGCTTGCAGCTGGCTGAGTTGTCTTAACAAAAGAGTTTTTTTTATCTCCGACAATTTAACAGTTGATCAATTGATCTACATCTTTTCAGTGAGTCGGTCGGTCTAAAAACGTGCTTCAGCAGAGTACGTCACGTGATAACAACGCTCCATTTCAAATGGAATTAAGGAAAATTATTCGCAGTGGTGCGCGTTCACAAAATATTCTCTTTTACTTTGCTCTTCCGCGGCCATTTTGTCTGTTTGTTTTTTTTTATTTGTTTTCACTTCATTTTCGCACTACTTACCCAAGTCTGTTGTGGCCACTCCGGTGCAAATGATGGTGCAATAGTGTGTTGAAATCATCTGTCGCATAAAAACACGACGAGCACTGATACTGGACAGAAGCTTCCGCCATGTTGAGTTCGATTGAGTTGTCTTCTGTATCTACTCCAGAGAGAAGTCCTGGAGCAAAAAATTGCAGAAAAATTTCTTCCGAATTCCAAGGGCTAGGTACCGAAGATGAAGTCCCCAGACCAAGAGTCGGTGCCGGAGTAGTGGTATCCGCTCGACTAGGGCTGATTTCCCATTTTTCCATTTTCCCATGTTTTCATTGTCATTTCATATTTTTCATTTCCCGTTGGTGACGTCATCACCTCATTACCATATCTCCTTAACAACGTTAAAGGGAGGGGGGCTACCTTGGGTAACCCTAGTTACTATCTTGGTGAGGGAAATGACTCATATATTAGTCACGAAAAGTCCCCAACCCCATGTGGGACATGGTATTCTGTCCCCTGTAACCGAAATAGTACATCACGCATGCGCAGTGACACAAACACGCCGTTTTACTCTTAAACATGTTTTATTGAGAAAAAACGGTGAAAAATATTTCCAACATGAAAAAATTAAAGTGAAAACTAGTTACAATTCCATTAACAGGTTCACATTGTCCATGTCGTGGTCGTTTAAAGCAGCTCGGTACCCGTATGGAAAGGTCATAAATGTCTCGGGGTCCACCACCCGTTTGCTAAAAACCAATTGATATTTCTTGGTTTGCGGGACTGTTTCAATACTGTATGCTTTGCTGTTGCGTACAATATGGTAAGGCTTTATCACAAGGGTTTGTCTCGCCCCAGTCTCCATCGGTTTAAGGATGTCGTCCAACACGTTTTGACGCAGCACAGGTAAATTCTATTGCTTTCAGCCTTCGCTGTTTAGGGAAATACCTCGGACTTTACATTCTTGCTTGCCCTTCTTTGTTAGGTAGCCGTAGTTTTTCGGACCGCCTGAAGCAAACTCGTCAATATGATCACCCTCACTTAGCTCATCTTTGAAGTCTCCGAGATAATTCCCCAGCTGCGGTTTGACTTGTCCTGGCAAACTTGTGAAAACCACGCTGTCGGTGTCGAAGTACAACACCCGCTCCTGAAGGAGGTCCAGGGCTTCATAGAGGCGTAGTCGAGCCCAACAGGTTGTGAAACAGGCCACAAAGATGTTTAGATTTGGCGAGATTGGATCATCTTCGAGCTGATGTTTATAGTGAATTTCCACGCGTTGTTCGTTCAGTACACTGACATAACGAATGTCATGCTTGTCGCTTTCGTGGAATTGACTGAAGGCCACAGGATCTGTGAATTCTTTGACTTGTGTTTTGTTGGGTTTCTGCCCGAATTTCCCCCACATGGAATTCAGCATCATTTTGGCCAGGGTACGTAACCCAGGATTTTTCTGGATCTTCGCAGGCTCGAGTTGTATCTTTTCTTTAGCATAGTAATCGGCGATATATTGCTGTTGCTTTGCTGAATTCTCACCTACATGTTCTGGCCAACCGCTCGCTTCTTCTTTAATTTTCAACCAGGTGTTGACATAATCAGCAAACAAACCGGTCTGTTTTTCAGGGAAGTGCCAGACTTCGTGGATGTGTAGAATTTTATAGCCTTTTTCCACCGCTTTGTTGAGTTCGGGCGTACACCAGGTTCCGTGGATTTGGCGCTCTTGGACTGTATGATGACACACGTGACTGCGTTCCAACATCGGTTTCTGCATTTCTTCCTCGACGCAGCTTTGACAGAGAGGAAAGGTGAGCTTGTCGTTTTGTCGAAGCGGCAATACTGGATGATACAGTTCGTATGGCGGTAGCACAGTACATTGAGCAATGCCAAAGTAGCGTGAGATGTCAGTGTGACCTGGCTGGAAAATGATCTCTGGATGGCCTAGAGGATACTCGCCGTTCTTGTTCACGTACGGATAGAGGGAGGTGTAATCGTAATAATCAATGTCCTCGTCAGCCTTGGCTTGATGATACAGCTTCACGGCATTAGTGCGTCCGCCACAGAATGCATCGCGGGGGTTCATAGGTTCCACGATGTTGAGCTGATCCACAAAGGTTGCGATGTCTTTGTTTTCTTGTTTCATGCGTTGCCATTGACATCCCCAGATTTCAACCACTTTGTAGCCTCGCCCTTTCAGATCGTTTAGTTTCTTTTGCGTGCAGCGGTACACATCACCAGCACAGCGTTGCTCTAGGCGTTGATGGGGCTCTGTGCGGTTAGGATAGCAGCTGGGACAACCGTGCCAGAAACAGCCCTGGAACTCGTAAATGGTATTAGTAGTCGGATCATAGCCGTCCACCGTGTAGTTGCTGTTTGGTATGCGGTATTCTCCCTCGGTCCTCGCGTGTTGAATGGAAGACTCGAGCTGAGAATTTTGCCAATAAAGCCATTCGAGGGCGACTTTAGAGTGATTGGTTTTCATACGCCAGCCGTGTAAGGGTTCCGAGGCGATGGTGTTAGGCGTCATTCTATTCTGGCGAAGATCCTGATTGCAAGCGGAAGCAATAGTCATTCTGTCGAAAGGGTTAGACTTTGATTTTTCCTCAAAGAGTTGTTTGAACTTGAGGCAACCCGCTTTCAGGAGCTTGACATCAGACTCACAGTAAGCGACGAGCTCTTCATCGAAATCGAACTCCACTTGCTTTGAGACTTGTTCGGCATGCCATGTTTCAAAGGCCTTGCGACCGCTGACCGACATGGTTTCCGGCATATAGTACTTCATGTCCGGGATAAGTCCCACGTACTCCTGATCCTCCGGGGTATTAAACAGATGTGGAAAATAGCCTTTCTTCAACTCCGTGATGCCAAAGGTTTTTGGAAACGCGGACAAAGGCATCTGGAAGAAGGAGAGTGAGTCAATGAAGCGAATCCTATCGTGAGTGACTTGCATTAACTTGCCGCCGTTACGGACTTGTTCAATGAGCCGATGTTGTCGATAGTACTCGTCCACGATAAAGTAGCCGTCATATCCCTGGAAATTATGGGCGATGACGGTCACAGGGCGCGTGTCGTTCTCGGTCAGCGTGTCAAGCCATTCCAGAAAGGATTTGATACAGTGCTCGCCTCTAAAATGTTCGGGGCAATCGTCATGTTCTGTTTCAGCAATGAGTAGATTTGGCACGTGACAGTTTGTGTCTTGGGTGGCCTCGATGTCAAAAAACACGTGTAGTGGGGGTTTGTCTTCGTCTTCTTCTGTGCCTATGCCTGCCCCATTAGCTTCTAAAGTCGCTAGACCAGCGCTTGCTCCCCGTTTCGCCTTCTTCTTATTTTTCTTTTTCTTTTCTTCTTTCTGTTCTTCGGGGGACTTAGCCACTTGAATAAAACATTTGTGTGTAGCAGCCTCCACGTACTCTTTACATGAAATGCAAACCACATAGCCGCAAAGATGTGTTTTTTGCTCCTTGAAACCAACTAGTAACTTGTTACATTCACGACATTTGCGCCGTTGAGTGCAAACACTGACATTCTCGGTATCGACGATGGTTCCCTTGTAGGACTTTGTGTGATGCTGCTCTAAACAGTTGTCCCCATAGAAGAAACGTCTGCAGCTACCGCAGAATGTGGATGCTTTTTGGCGTTCGGCTTGTCTGTAATCGGAACAGTAGTTCTGCATACACGCTGGACAATGATCTGGATTACTGTCGCATGCGTGTTGTCCTTCATTGTCGTAAGGTTTTAAACAACGACGGCAGAAATAACTTGTCGCGAAGAACCCTGGGAGAGACGCGATGACGTCATAATGTTGACCGCTGTACAGAAGGACTAACTGCTTATCCCTGGGCGGACCAAAGCTGGAGACTTTGTAACCTCGCGTTTCGTCGACCAAAACTAACTGATAATCGTACAGCGACGGAGCTTTTGAGAATTTTTCAAGCTCTGGATAGCCGCAAGGACCAAATGGAACGTCAGCTTCATGATGTAACAATTGGGCCTGTTGCAACTGTATACGACGTCCTTTTTTTAAACCTTCCCAATTGGAATGTTCATCGACTTTGGCTTTGGCTGTCACGATAGCGCGTGCACAACACAAGTCATCTTTGTTTTTGATGGTAATCGCGCTTTGCTTAATCCGTTTGAAAGTCTCGGGGTGCCTGTGTCCTGGTTTCATTTTTCTTTTGTGTCCGCTACCACGTGGTGGGGTGCGTACTTGGGTGAACGACAATTGAAAGGAGTCATTCATTTCAAAGTTCTCATTTGAGTTAAGGACACGAGCCATTTGCTGCAGAATACCATCCACGCGATCGCTACCAGTCATCCATTCCTGGGCGGTTAACCGTCTGTAGCCGTAGGCGTGGTTTAAGCGGTTACTAGCCAAATTAAAATACAGGTAATCGCCTCCGGGAATGTTTTCACGTAAAACTAAATTTTGTAAAGCGCGGTAAATAGCTTCACTCAAGGCTTGATTTAAATTTTGATGTTCAATAAATTGTCCGTGCTGTCTTAGATTGGCGGTGAAGTGACGCTCTCGAACACCCATGCGTTCACTGGCGCGGTCCACATACGGGTTTAACGTAAATTCAAATCTGCCAGGTTCCTGAGCCGCGAGACTACCCCCCAGCTGTTCTTGAAAACCGGCTTGGCGCTCCAAGGCGTCAGCGGTTTCTGCTAAGGCAATGTCATCCTCAAAGTCGTTTAGGACCTGGATTAATGTATGGTCATCCAATTCGAACTAGAAAATAAACCACAAATAAATATTCAGTTTTATATGTAAGTGGAGACTAAAAAGACTGTTATGAGTAAGTTGAGACTAAAGCATACCGTGTTTTCTTGCCAAGCCATTTGAAAAAATAACAAGTAAAAGGCAAAGCGTTGTTTTTTATCAACAGGTAATTTAAATAGCTTTGCATAAACCATCCAATCACCGCGTAGTTTGAGCGTCTTTGCCCATAAGAAACCAATCAGCATCAAGTTCAAGCGTCCCCATATGTTTTATAAGTGATACAACACAATTTTTCAATCATTTTGAGACATCATGATCGGAAACCCTAGCGTTATTATGGTGGAAGAACCCAAGTTTAACAGACTCATTGAATCAACGGTGGTAGCCGTCATTGAAACTGAATTGGTATTATTAAAAGAGGAGTTGGACAACTATCGCGATTACGTGGCAGATCGCATGTTAGCTTTGGACGATGGGGCTTTATCCCAAATGGCGAATGTAGGGAACTATACAGAAGCTTTCATGAAAGGGTGGCGATTGTGGAAACGAAGAGACAATGAACAAGCCTTTCAAACTTTTCGTAACATCATGTCAACTTAAGTTTATTACAAGATTAAAAACAATACATATATTGGTATCGTAACGATTTCATGGTTTCAGTAGCTTCATTTACATTTTGCCCTAAATACACTAGTAACAACCGACACTCGCCATGAAATCCTGATGAATTTCTTATCACTCGCCCATAAGGCAACAATGGCGATACAAAATATTCCGCAAAGGGCAACACCCTATCTATATCGTTTTTTGCTGTCAACTTGCAGACCAGGCGTTTTTGCTTGCATTATTTTAAATCGGCATCAGGATTCCATAACTGTGTAAATTAAAAAGAAATCAATTGACTACAACCTTAACAAAACACGTAAAAATGGATTCCAAGCAGATTTCATTTTTGTTGCGGCTTGTTCAAAACCATTACCAAGAATTGTGTTATAAGTATGAGAATATAAATTTTGGTTAATATACACTATAGAGATGTTAAAATATCTCTTCAGGCAACATGTTCCAGTAGCTCTAAACAAAATTTAGGAATAATATCTTAGGACACGTTCTATGGCTTCTTGATAATTAAGACCTAAAAGTACTTTATCTTTCTTAGTGCGGCTCCAGTAATAACCGTAAATAAACAGATCGTCTTTTTTCGTAGGCGGAGCCGATGCATTATGACAATACTTTCCAAGGGTTAATTTCCACGGACTTAAATTCCATTGATAAGCAGGCCGTGTGGCCACCCTGATGCCGCTGCGTCGCCATATGTTTTTCAATGTTACATAATCAAACATTTCTTTATGAAGCGGTCCAAAAAGTATTCGCCGCTGCCGAATTTCCTGCCACACGGCTAGAGAAAGGATATATTCTTGAATCTCGTTAGGTAATACATCCCACAAAGTCTACGAATAAGCGTCGCATCTGGGACAAAAAAGTTAATAAGCGCTGCGGCTTTTGTTTGAAAATTGCATACCACTTGATCCTAAAATAAAAGCATGGTGTGTTTGGGTTTTTTTTTTAGTATGACACAAAAATGGCGTTTGAAAATAACGATGTTGTGATTTCAAAAGAACACTTTCACCATATCCAGGAACGACATGTTCGATTGGACCTTCATACCCGTGCGTCCAAGTTTAGAACAAACTACCATCTAGTCAGCTGTTTAGCGCGGTTAACTAAAATGACTTTGCAAGACAGCGACGAGTACGAAATCATAGAGGAGGGTTTCAGACCAGGACACGGCTACTATTACATGTACGTGTTCACTCTTCGTAAAGTCATCGGCACGGATCCGTGGGGGTTTCCAACCAGGAAAATACTCATTTATTATGCTTGGCGACCATGGATGGATGGACGATTTCACATAATCTCAGCCTATCCGTATTCTTCAAGCTATCATTATTTTTTGAAGACGCGAAAATACGGATATCTCTCGTAGGTTATCCTACAAAACAAAACGGCTCCTCTAGGAGCCACCATATGCATAAAAGTCAATGATTCAACATGCTTTCCCTCCCAATTCTCAGGGTATTGTTCCATTGCATACTAATTTGATCCGAAGAGAAATTTTAGCTAGTTTTCACGCTTTTTCATTCGGGTCTAAACGTTATTTGATTGATCTAAACCAAAAGACCTTTAGTTCATGTTATGTTTTAGGTTAGAAGTGGGTTTTAAAGTTTAAAAACCTAATGCACACATACGAAAGATCCATTTGATTTCACGAAAGAAACACAGATGGGGAGTGCTGGACGCAAAAATGTGGAATGCAAAAATGGCTGTTTCCTCAGCGGTCTGCATATCCACGTGTGCGTGGGGGTATTAAAGCGGGCAAAGTTTCTTTTGCTGTCACTTGTTCAAAGTAATTTTACGTGCTGTCCTTGCTCGCTGCTTAAACGATTCATCATGACTTCAAACTTACCTCGTCGTAGCCGCCGCCTGCAAAACCTAGCTCCTAAGGAAGACAGTCTGGGCGTCTGCTTCATATGTCAAGACGAGTTCCGGATCGAACAGTTGTCGCGCCTTCAAAAAACAGACTGCTGCCGAGTGCTGCTTCACCGCCATTGTTTAGTCGAAATGGTTGCCCGAACCTCCATTTGCGGAAATTGTCGTCGAGATAGAATGCCTGGAAATACGCGAACTCTGCCGATGATTGAAGACAGCGATCTGGAGGAGATGCAGGCTGGAAATTATTTCTTTTCGCCAGGTACTTATCTTATTGGGGAAGTTAGTCGAGAACTTAACGAATATAGACAGTTTGGTTTACCAAACCCACACCGTCAAGACTCCCAATTATGGCCACTATTGCCTTTTGACATTGCTGACGATATTTTGTTCGAACACCTAGCCCTTATTGATGATTTTATCCACGAGGAATCGGGAGAAATTATGTTTATACACGGTTTTATTGTGTTACCTGTTCCTGCAACAGTTGAAGTGAGACATGCTTTTTACGATTACTTTTTAATGAATATACCCGAACAAGTGTTAGACTTTGTAAACGGTATTCGTTTTCGTTTTTTATTTTATCACGACGAACGTCAACCTAGTTTTAATGTAACTACAAGATATGTACTTTCTTACGGTGAACCTGCATGGTATCCCACCGATATATATTATGTGTAATTTTTCTTTTTTAGAAATACCCCTTGAGCCTAGAGTCATCATGTTAGAAGACGGATTGATAGAATTTCGGGACCAGGGACGTGCTTTTGAAACACACAATTCTTTAACAACCTCGTGGAATATGTTGCCTTATCCCGTAAACCCGACACATTGGTTCACTTATTACATAATGTTGTGGAATTTTTCAAATGATATGTATCATGGCACCATACCGGATAACTCTCCGACATTGTTTTTACGTGCGAATGTATATAGTCCACACAACGTTCAGTTAAATGCTATGTACCGTTTTTGTATATACAAAATGTTCTTATTTAATACACCTCCCGAATTGTATTTTTTAATTTCTCGCATCAGGTTTCGTTTATTTTTTATGAGTACAACAGCCATTCCTCGGGAAGAGATATTTATCGAGAACTTAATCTATAGTACTGACTATTCGCCACCCCGTTATTTCAACTTAGAGTGTGAAATGTAAATAGGTTTTTCTATGTATATTTTTTAACATACGATTTTGTAAAACAATAAACCAAACTTGTTTATAACTCATGTCTTTTTTATTGAGTCTAATACAACAATTGAAACGTAAGGCCTCTTGGGGGCTCATTTATCCATTGAAAGAGTTTACATGATTTCCTGGGGCACTTAAAATACAATCGGCCTGGATTTTTCTGAGACCTGGACATAGCCAAAACCATGGACATATCACAAGCACATTTAAATTTTTCCGGGACAATTCTAGAATAGCACGGGTGGGTCTGCTCGTCTACGGCTTTCAAGTACTCTGCCAGATTTTCTTTGCTGCTCGTGACGTAACATTTCGTGTTGAAGCGTTTCATAGGGCAGCGGTAATATTCAAATACACTTCCATCTTCATGTTGGATAGAACCAAATGTCATATCCACTAAACAGCGCGGGCACTGGGGCTGAGTCATTCCAGGTTTAGGAATAGAGGCTAGGAATGCGTCAACGTCAAATACTTCTCCTTCTTCCAGCACTTGCACTTCTGTGATTTCCCTCTTGTTGTCCAGATCTGGAGGCATTTCTTTAATGACCCTCATGACACCACCTTGAATGGTGGGCAAGTCTATTAACACACACACAAAAAAAAATTATAAATTTACTTTGGCTAACGTATCACGCACATGTTGTATTTTCATTCGTTTCGGTGTCAGCTCTCTTTGTTGATGTTTTTGATGCAAACGTAATTTTTGATAGTTCCTTTTCCTAGCAAAGAGACTGTTGCCCAGTGAATAACCCTTTAGAAGCATCATGGTCTGTCGTTCTCCAACTTTAACTAAAACAATGTCATCAAACCGAACGGTACCTTGTAGAAATTCTGACTTAGACAGTTCCAACGTTAAGTTCTTTCTAGCTTTCTTCTTGGATGCTTCGGAAGCCTTTTTTGGCGCTTTACGTTTTCGTTTCTTGTCCTGTTTCAATTCTGCATTTGTCTCTGGAAGAGGTGTAGTTTGTTCTTCTTCTGCATTTGCCACTGGGAGAGAGGTAGTTTGTTCTTCTGCCATTCTTTGAAAAATTCTTAATGCTGAGACTAAACTGAACTGATAAACTTTGCAAAGAACCAGCGTTTAAGTAGCTCTTACCCCACGCTCAAACTGAACACTGATTGGCTTCATACAACTAGACAATGATGTCATAAGACGCTCAAACTGAACGCTGATTGGTTAATGAAATGAGACAAGTTTAGACAAGGTCGCTCAATCTCGAAGCTGATTGGCTTCATACAACTAGACAATGATGTCATAAGACGCTCAAACTGAACATTGATTGGTTTATAAAACTAGACAAGTTTAGACAAGGTCGCTCAATCTCGAAGCTGATTGGTTCATACAAATAAACAATGATGTCATAAGACGCTCAAACTTGTTTCTGATTGGTCACTGATAGCTATATGAAACATATTTAAAAGACACAACACATCATTTTTCAAGATGAAACATTGGGAGCTGACTACCTTTTGTGTACCTCACTTGAAAGCTGTCTTGTGCGCTGTGGAAAGAACTCAATTGGAATTTTACGGGACTGATCGTAATTTCCTTGAAATTGAAGAGGCGTTGACTGACTTTTTGGAAAAAATCAGAGAAGCCAAACATGGAAGTTTACACCAACTCAAGTCAAGTCAAGGAACTGATCACAATTCAGACAAACATTGAAGTTGAACCCTTTGACAATCACGTGCCCGAAAGCAAAGAGGTCGATGTGTTTCTACTGGACGACCACCTCTTACAATTACAAGACCGTTACAGGGAGGACAAAGCATGTCTGCACGAAACCACGTTGCTAAGGCGCAGACCGGATTGGGGCGGTATGATACTGGAAATGATGAAATATAATGAACATGTCCATCTGTTTAACCGACGTTGGTACCGTATCTATTACAATCTTCAGACCTACTATTTCAAGTTCAAACTGTGTGACACGCCTAACCTGGTGGCCAGACATAGCTGTATCCTGTCCTATCCTGTCCTGCTATCCAGTGAAGAGAAACAAACCCTTCAAGTGTTACTACAACCGGTGATATTTGGAGAGCAGCTAGCCAATCGGTTGAAGGAAGCAAACGTTCTTGACGACCCCTCTTCAATGACTAGCGCTGGAGGAGATTATGAAAAACTGTGTCTAAACTTAGAACAAGTCACACTCGGACTTAAACATCAGAAAGATTTGTGGAAAGATAGGTTTTTCATAACTGCTTTTGGATTACCTTATTTTGAAAACTAATTACCTTGTTTGTAATCTTATATCCATGACGTAATTAATGTGAGCAAATAAAAGTCAAGTTCCAATTAAAGTTGTCTCATTCTACAACGATGTTTGACGAGAGTGTGTGGTCCATGCTAGTGGAAAAGTGTCAAAGTATCTATCAGAAACACGGGTCCTGTAGAGGTATTTGATGAAGTACAGGTGGACAAAAATGTATTTCGATTTGTGGTCTATATATTGTGGTTAAAAAGTCAATCCGATGCATTTGCAAAAGCTGTGTATACCTACATGTTTAGAAGTGATCTCTGGGAAGATTGTACTTTTAAAGTTTGGATGTTATGAAAGAAAAGAAAACAGACAAAGTCCTATTGGAACAGTATCATGATCCGGAAAACCCTGCGAGTTATGGAGGCGTGTCACGCTTTGCAAAGAGTCAAGGCATCAGCGTGAAGAAAGCAAAACAAATCCTGGAAAAAGATTTAAGCTACACGTTACACAAACCGCGCCGACGTCACTTTCCCACACTTCCTGTCAAAGTGTTTACGATCGATGAGCAGTGGACGGGCGATTTGATTGAAGTGATTAACATTTCAAAACAAAACAAAGGGTTTAAGTATTTACTCACTGTCGTGGATGTATTTTCTAAATACGCGTGGGTGGAGCCAATAAAAAACAAGACAGGAAAGGCTGTCACAGAGGCCTTTGAAAAGATTTTAAAACAAGGCAGGAAACCAATACAATTACAAACCGATGATGGAAAAGAATTTTACAATAAAACATTTCAAACCTTGTTAAACAAATACAAGATTCATCATTTTAGTACGAGTGGCGATACGAAAGCCAGTGTCGTCGAACGATTTAATCGGACACTCAAACAGCGTATGTTTCGCTATTTTACCACCAACAATACCTTGAAGTTTGTACCCGTGTTACAATCATTGGTCAAAGGCTATAATCGTTCTTATCATCGAAGTATTAAAATGGCGCCAAATCAAGTGACAGAAGCCAACAGCTCTGAAGTGTACGCTAATTTGTACAAGAATAAAAAAGTAAAAAAACCCGCCTTGAGAGTGGGCGATCGCGTGCGTTTGAACAAAAAATTCAGATTGTTTAAAAAAGGTTATTTACCTGGATGGACAGAGGAAGTGTTTGTCATTCGAGAAAGTCGTGTAGGTCCTGTCCCTACTTACAAAGTTCAAGAATTTGACGGCAGCCTTTTAAAAGGGACGTTTTATGAGCAAGATTTACAAAAAGTCAATGTTAAAGACAATGATATTTTTCGCATTGAAAAAATTGTCAAACGAAAAGGCAATAAAGTCTTGGTACAGTGGAAGGGTTGGCCACAAAAATATAACAGTTGGATCGAGAAAGGTGAAATAGCAAAACTATGATCGAAGACGAATTTTACTTGACTTTACCCAGTCATAGCAGTTTACAGGAATTTCCACAGAATGCCAACAATAATTTCAAAGTCCGACTCCCGAAACTCATTCGACTGTCCGAAGGACATTGGAAAGTGGCACTGGCCAGTATCTCGGTCCCAGATCCCAAGAATGCGTTACCCGCGTGGTTACACGACAATTTAACGTTGTTCAGCTATACGTCTTATTACGCTGAAAAGAACAATACATCCAATAAAATCGGTTTTGAGACCGACGTCAAATTACCTCATATTAAAAAACATGTGGATGTATCGTTAATGACAGGACATGGTTTTCTCAAGGGGTTAATTGAACATACACAAAAACTTTATCTTCAAGACAATTTGTATCCGGGATGGCTGACTGGTTCTACGACAAAACTTTATCACCCCGAGTTTATTATTAAGGAGGACGAAATTATTTTAGACACTTCCAAGATAGCATTGACGGACATGACCGGTTTAATATACCCTGCGATATGGATCAACCTCACGTTAGCTCTGGAACTAGGATGGTTTGAAGAAGATGAAGACATGAAGACGACCTGCAGTTTGCTTATAAACTAGGACCCAATTTAAGTATTCAACTCAACGGTTATGAAATTCCTTCCACCACAGACATAGTTTCGTTTTTTACAGCAACTGGGGCGTGCAGCATGTCGCACATTCCGACAAATATTGGATTAGACCCCGATGGGCCGACGGAAGTTTAATGGATACGATAAAAATCAGTTTAGATGTCAGTTGGCGATTTATAAATTTGGACTATGCCTTTGAAAACGTATTTGGACACAGTACGCGCCCCTTGTATGTCTATTCAGATGTAAATGCAAGTACTGTATTAGGCGATCAAATTACTGATTTTATTCGCGAAGTAAATTATAAAAGAGAAGGCAATGGAAGCTATTATTTTGAACCGACCCATCTCCAATATAAACCGCTTCGTAAACAGCTGTTAGACATTATTCAAGTACAGATTGCAGAAGCCACAGGACAGTTAGTCAACTTTGGTCAAGGCATAACAACCGTGACATTTCATTTCAAGAATGAAAGAAGACTTTTATGTGACCCTCCCGAGCAACAGTAGCTTGACCGATTATCCTAACAACAGCAGCAATAATTTCAAGGTCAGACTGCCAACACCATTACGATTACAGGGAGATTGGAAGGTTGCCTTGGCCAGTATTTCCGTTCCAGACCCTCAAAACACTTTACCTAATTGGTTAACGGACAGTTTGCCTTTGGTGTACATGACATGGTACAACGCAGACACCAATCATTTGAATAAACATTATTTAGAGGCCTCGTTTCTTCTTAGAGATATCAACGAACATGTCGACATTAACATGTTGACAGGCGCTGAGTTTTTGAAAAACGTGTTTCATTATTTTAAAAAGAAAATATATGTTAAAGATGGTAAAGCCAACAGACAATATGGAGATACGGACACAGAAAAGACCTATTATCCAGAAATGAGAGTGGAAGGCGAAGATGTGATACTAGATAGTAGTAAGGTCGAAAAACACGATTTTGGTCGTGGACATGATACAACGCCCCTGGGTTGGATGGCTCCCGGCTTTGCAGTCAACAAACAACTGGCGTTTCAAATGGGGTGGTTTGTGGAAAACTACAATTCTAATCCCCAAGTAGCTATTCGATTAGGTCCCAACCTAGTAATGGAACCGCACGGTTATCTTAAACCGTTTACAACAGATATTAAAACAAGATGGAATGGAAACGGTGAAGATGTAAGTTCACCCTACAAATCAGCCTATTGGATCATTCCAAGAGATTCCAGCGGTAAATTAACGGATTACATACGGCTGAGTTTGGATGTAAACTGGCGGTTCACGAACCTTAATTATGCATTTGAACACGTGTTTGGGAATACTAGTCGTTTGTTATTTGTCTATTCAGATGTAAATGCAAGTACTGTATTAGGCGATCAAATTACTGATTTTATTCGCGAAGTAAATTATAAAAGACAAGGCAAAGGAAGCTACTATTTTGAACCGACCCATCTCCAATATATACCGCTTCGTAAACAGCTGTTAGACATTATTCACTGAAATACAGATTGCAGAAGCAACAGGTGCTCTGACTACATTCGGACGAGGTATTACCACAGTCACGTTTCATTTCAAGCAAGTATGATCGGAAGTGGCCTTATACGATTTCACCCTTCTGTGGAGCGACCTCAAGACGGTCACGGTTTAACCGATACCGCCTGGAAAACAATCAAAGAAGTGGGCCCCGTGCTTTTGAGAGATGTCATTACAGCTTCAGCTGAAGCCGGTTTGAAAGGTTTAAAAACAGGTGTCAAGGGCAATCAAGTTAATTGGAGAGGTGGTCTCACAGCGGCTAAACAAGGCGCTAAACGTAAAGCAACAAAAGAACTGACCAAACTTGTCAAGAAAAAAGCCCGCAAAAGTATTTTTGGTTTCTAAAAATGATTCCGATTTATTCGCGACGTGTCAAACGGCTCCCTTATTACAAAAGAACGTTTAAAGGCGGTACTATACTTAGGACAAGGTCAAATTTACCTGACTATCGTTGGGTAAAGAGTGCATTTGAAGCTCGCTTACGCCGGCGCAGAAAAAGAAGGAGAAGAAAATGAGTTTGTCAAAATCAGTGGCTGTGCAAAGTCCTAGCTTAAATTTATTTGATGTTCCCCCAACCGATTACAGTCTAGTGGAATCCCGCTATGTACCCATCAACCCTTTCACGACGGGTATTCACCCTATCGATTTTCAAATCGATCCCCAGGACAGTTTTGTAGATCTGTCCAAAAGTTACTTTGAAGGTGAATTACAATTGAAACTCGACAATGGTGGTAACATAGCCAATGACACGTTAGTTACTATATGTAACAACTTGATGCACTCGTTGTTCAAACAAATCAATGTACGTCTAAATGGAACACTCATCAGTCCTCAAACAGACACGTATCACCACAAAGCGTATATGGATGCTGTGATTCATAATGACCGTGACGATGGGGAAACGATACTCAAACCAGAAGGTTGGTTTAACGGGTTGACATGTCGGGATGCCAGCGGTACAGCATTAACAGCTAACCAGCTCAACGTGGGGCATGATGATCATAAAGCGTTATCAGAAGACGAGCGAAACTGGGTGAAATCGATTAAACCGTTTAACGGCGGTAAAAAAGTGGTGTTGAGGTTCAAACCTTACCTAGAAGTGTTTCAACTGAGCAAACTACTCGTACCAGGTGTGCAAATACAAATTCAAATGTACTTGAACAGCCGTGAAATTTGGAGTCAAAAACATGGCGGGGCAAGACATATCAGAGACATTACTGCCGACGACCTAAAAATGACCTTCTTCCTAAACCAGAAAAAAGTCTTACCTTCTGTGTCCAGAGGGCTACTCAATCAGTTTCAAAAAGGTTCTAAAAAAGCCGTGTACCCCACCACCAGGAGTGAAATCAGGACTTTCAACCACCCTAATGACAGCGTGTACTTTGAAGCCAATAATGTGTTTCACAATCAGCTCCCTAACAGAGTGATTGTCGCGTTGCTGGATCAGACAGCGTTCAACGGTAGCGAGGCCAAGTATGCTTTTGGCTACAAGACCTTTAACATTACAAGCATCAAACAGTTAGTGAGAGGTGAAGAATATCCCTACAGGATACTAGAATTGGATCATCAAAATGCAAGTCAAGATTTGAGAGGGTATCACCAGTTTCTACAAGCCACAGAATGTTTGACCAAAAGAAAAGGCAACATGGTAAGAGCAGAAGACTGGGGACGAGACAAGGGTTGCACTCTGTTTGTATTTAACAACGCACCGAGTGAAGCCTTGAGCAGTTCTGTTCTGAACCCACCCCAGACAGGCGAAGTCAAGATTGTGATTCGTTTTAGAGCTAACCCTGGAGTCAATCTCACTGTGCTTGTGTACGGTGAATTTGAAAATCTGTTGGAAATTGACGGCAATCGTACTGTGCTGTACGACGTCTACAGAACCTAAGAATGGAAAAAGTAGCTTTGAACAACCATCAATTAGATTACTTAGCACTAGCTGACCCGAAACTTTGTCAAATGTTTTACGGAACGGTCGCCTGCGATCGTTTACCAGCGGTTGTCAACCGAGAAGGTGCAACGGCTTACATCGTGAACACAGACCCTCACGATGAACCGGGCAAACATTGGATTGCGTTATGGACTCACGACAATGTGTGTGAAGTTTTAGACAGTTACGCCTTACCTTTACAAGTTTACAAAACCACAGACCCGTTAACCGAATGGTTACATCGTCATTACAAGTATCAAGTCAACAGCGATAAGACATTGCAGTCTGTGTTTAGTCAAAGCTGCGGCGATTACGCTTTAATGTTTTTAGTCCTCAAAGCCAGAGGAGCTAGCATGCCTGATTTTTTAAGTTTATTTTCAAGCAAAGACTTTGTAAGCAATGACCGTAAAGTCGGTAATTGGTTAAGAGGTCGCGTTGTCGACGAATTAGGGTGGCAGCAACTTAAACCTGCAGATCAGACGACCACTAAATGCGGTCTACGCGATTTGTTGTTATAAGAGTCAAGTTGAAATAAAAGTTTGTTACTTTGAAACTGTGTGTTGTCATGGAAAGAAGGGAAGCCTTTACATTTAAAACCCCTACCAGTGTAATGATTTCAGGCCCCACAGGTTGTGGAAAAACTGTGTTCACAACACGACTTTTACTAGACAACCCGGACCTGTTTAGAACTCCTCCCCATACCATTCATTACTGTTACGGTTCTTGGCAACAAGGCTTTGAACTGTTGAAGCAATGCGGTGTCCAATTTCACGAAGGTGTGCCCGACAGCAACCTGTTACACAAATGGCTTCCTGAAGGCGGCATTTTAGTTCTAGACGATTTAATGAATGAAGGGGGTAGCGATAAAAATGTTTTGGATTTATTTACCAAACATTCTCACCATCAGAAAATTACAGTCATCTATCTCTGTCAGGACTTGTTTCCTGCTGGAAAATTTGCCAAAACCATTTCACGCAATGCCCATTACATCATCGCGTTTAAGAACCCGCGTGACCAGTTGGGTTTACGCAATTTACTGCAACAATCGTTTCCCACTCAATTTAGAGAAGTCTTGGACACATTTCGCAAAGTGACCAATGATCGACCGTTTGCCTATATGTTATTAGATCTACATCCTGCTAGTCGAGACGATCAACGTATCCTGAGTCATGTTTTAAAAGATGAAGGCTTTATGCGTTGTTATCAGTTTCGTCTATAAAAGAACAAGTTTCTTACAAAAATACAAACAAACATGTATAGAAGAAGGAGAAGAAAACAACGAGGCGGTTCGGGCTACGGACCTGCTCTCATGATAAAACAGAGAAAACGGAGAAA